>CATQJA010002642.1:0-50000 GCA_958295435.1 Mesorhabditis spiculigera | reverse complement strand
GTTTCAAATCATCCTCATGCCTTCTAGGCGTCTACTCTGGTGAGCTCGAGCTCGCTGCCGAGCCCCCGCTTGGCGACTGGCAGATCCAGGCCGAGAGCAAGTCCGGTGTCAAGTTCTCGTAAGTTTCTCTCTCTCGCTCTTTCTCTCTCATACTCGCTTTATCTCTCGCCTTTCAGCAAGACCTTCTCCGTCGAAAAGTACGTGCTCCCGAAGTTTGAGGTCAACATCAAGACCCCATCTTTCATCACGACTGAGGGTGACCTCGGAATTCTGGTCAACGCCAAGTAGGTGTTCAAAGGTTTCGAGAAGGGCAGTCTGGCAGGGAGCATTGAGGAATCAGGGCAGGCTAGCAGAGAGCATTTCCCTTTCCAGGTACACCTATGGCAAGGGCGTGGCCGGCAAAGCCAAGGTGCGCCTCGAGGAGCCTTACGCAAGATGGGCCTACCGTAGCCCAGTCATCGTCAACCCGGACGGCACCACCAAGGAGACGCAGCCGGAAGCGCTGCTCGAGCGTACTGTAAAGCTCGGAAATTCTGGGGAGGGGAACCGTGACTTTTACGAACAAGGAACTGAAGGACTTCCGGCTGGTTCGGGTGGGTGTTAACAAGGGAGATCCTAGGCGTAGGCTTAGGTTAGGCTTAGGCTTAGGCTTAGGCTAGGTTTAGGCTTAGGCTTAGGCTTGGGCTCAAGCTTAACTACGAGTTTTTCAGGACTGGGGCTCATCCATTCGTGTCGTCGCCATCGTCACCGAAGATTTGACGGAGATCGAGAGGAACAACACGGCTACGGTAGGTGGAGAGAGAGAGAGAGCGCGAGAGAGAGAGTTAGAGAGACGAAGAAAGAGAAATCCAAATAACTTCACGCTCTAGATGCCCGTCTACAAGGACGACACAAAACTCGAGCTGGAGAAGCAGGGCGAGTCGTTCAAGCCGGGTCTCTCCTACAACGTGGTCGTCGCCCTGAAGCTGGTCGACGACACGCCGGTGCCCGCGTCGGTCCCGAAGCGAGTACAGGTGCGTACTGTAGACGGAACGGTCTTACGTCGATTGGTATCGCCTCGGAATTTCCGTATACCTCAACTACAGTAATGCTCGGGTTATCTAGGTGACGACCGTCTACAACTACGCCTACAATCCGGAACGGACCAGCCAGCAGGAGGACAAGGAGGTACAATTGCCTAGGCTTAGGCGTAGGCTTAGGCTAGCCTAGGCTTAGGCTTAGGCTTAGGCTTAGGCTTAGGCTTAGGCTTTGGCTTAGGCTTAGGCTTAGGCATAGGCTTAGGCATAGGCTTAGGCTTAGCCTTAGGCTTAGGCTTAGGTTTAAGCGCCGGCTTGCTCTACCTACTGTACTTTTACCTTCCCAACACATTTCAAAACCTTTGGGGAACGATTTTATAGATTTGCCTTCTCGGTACCTTTAAAACGATTTCTAGGTGAAAATCGTCGACCTTGATGCCCATGGTACCACCGTACTCCAGCTGCAACCCCCGCTAAATTGCACCTCAATCCGGGTGGAGGCGCAGTACGACCGGCTCGGCAAGGACAACTTCACCAACACGCAGCTGTTCAGCTCGCTGTAAGTGTCGTGGCTTAAAATAGGCTTGAGCTTAGGCTTAGGCTCAAGCTTCGGCTTAGACTTAGGCTTCGGCTTAGGCGTATGCTTAAGCTTGGTATTGATACAAAAATCCGCATTTTCCAGCTACGTCGACTCGGCCGCCTCGCCGACCAGCAGCTTCCTGCAGCTGATCGCTGACAATGAGGGGACGGTGGATGCTGGAAAGCAACTCTCCTTCACCGTCAAGGCTACGGAGAACATTGGCGTGCTCAGCTACCAGGTACAGTCGATGATCAAAACATGGTGATCTTGGTTTTAGGTAATGTCCAAGGGGGCGGTCGTCTTGGCCAAGGAGATCCCGATGAACGCCGATCATACGACGATTACGTTTACGGCGACCAGCGAGGTAGGCTTGGGCTTGGGCTTGGGCTTAGGATTGGGCTTGGGTTTAGGCTTAGGATCGGGCTTGGGTTCAGGCTTAGGATTAGGACTGGGCTTGGGCCTAGGCTTAAAAACTTAGACAGAGCCTCCTCCAATTAATGCATCTTCAGATGGCGCCCAAATCCCAACTGCTCGTCTACGCCATCCGCCCCGCTAACAACGAGATCCTCGTCGACGCCACTGACTTCAAGGTCGCCGGATTGTTCAGGTGATTTACGTTGCGTGATCGAATGTTTTAAGCCTATTTTTTGATTATTTACCTATTGTATTTACCTATCTTTACCCGTCTATTGTATTCTGTTCAGGAATAACGTCAGCCTCGCCATCGAGCCGAACTCGGCGCAACCGGGCGAGAAGGTCAAGTTCAAGGTGGGTGTCTAGCGCTTTAATTTGTAGTCTATAGTTTGGTAAAATTCTGGATTTTGAGATACTGTAGTTCCGGGATTTTAGATTCACGCCGACCCTGATTCATACGTTGGCCTGCTCGCCGTTGATCAGAGCGTGCTGCTGCTGAAGAGCGGAAATGATATTACGCAGCAAATGGTAGGGAGAGCGAGAGAGAGAGAGAGAGAGTGAGAGAGCGAGAGAAAGCGAGAGAGATAGCTATATTTCCTATAATATTCTGCTTTTAGGTTGAGGAGGACATGGAGCAGTACGAGACCACCGGCGATAGCTACAGACCTTGGGAGGGAGCTTTCCGAGCCCGCCGGTACGGTAGTATCCAGATTTATAGAGATGGGCGTCTAATGTAGCTTTTCGGACTTTATGCATGTTTTCAGGTCGATCTGGTACCCGTGGTGGGGAATCGGAGGCAAGGACGCGGCCAGCATTTTCAAGGTGGGGATTTTTGGGTAGAAAGGGCTTAGGTTCTGCTTAGGCTTGGGCCCAGGCTTGGCTTGGGCTTGGCGTAGGTTTAGGCTTGGCTTGAGCATAGACTTAGGCTTAGGCTTAGGCTTAGGCTTAGGCTTAGGCTTAGGCTTAGGCTTAGGTTAGGCTTAAGCTTAGGCTTAGGCTTAGGCTTAGGCTTAGGCTAGGCGCAGGCTTGGCTTAGGCTTGGCTTAAGCTTGGCTTAGGCTTGGCTTAGGCTTGGCTTAAGCTTTGACTTAGGCTTAAGATGAGGCTTAGGAGTGGTCCGCGATCTCGGTCCGTTTCTGCTTAGGCTTAGGCTTAAGTTTAGGCTTAGGCCTGGCTTACGATGCTTAGGCCTTAAGGTCTAAAATTGATTATTCCAGAACGCTGGCCTGGTGGTGCTCACCGATGCCTATTTACACGAAGAGCCGATGCCACCAAGTGAGTCCCTTTGAGCCGGATAATGCCGTGCAGTGTTTGAGAGGAAAATCGGCATTTCTAACAGCTTTTTGAAAACTAAAAATCTTAACAAAAAATTATTTTTGTAAAAAGTTTTCCGCCCGATTTTCCTCTCTTTCCGAGTTTTTTTTGTTCGCACCCCGCACACAGCACCTGGTGGCGGTACCGCAAAAACTCTATATTTTTGGTATTTTTCGGGTTCTGTGGATTTGATATTTATGAAATTAGCTTAAGTCTAAAACTGTAAAAATTGTTTTGCTGCCTTTTAGATGGATATTTTTGCATTTTCTATGTTTTATAAAGTCCACAAAACCCAGAAAAACTTGGCTATCAAATTAACAATTTTTTCTGTTGCATCCCAGAGGCATGAAGTGCTCGTTTGGTTGACTAAACTAATTGTCTTATTATTTTTCATTTTTTCTCGTTCTCTCTCTCTCCCTCTTTCTCTCTCTCTCTCTCGCTCTCTCTCTCTCTCGCTCTCTATCTCTCTCTCTCTCCGTCTTTCTTCTCTCGCTTTCTGTCTCTGCTGTAGGTGACAAAAAAAAATTAAAATTTACTTAAAAGCCCCCCGCTTCCAAGATACCGTACACCCCACCTACCGTACCCCTGGCCGTTGCCCACAAAATCACGCGATTTTCGAAGCTGGCTTAGGCTCAGGCTCAGGCTAAGGCTTAGGCTTAGGCTTAGGCTTAGGCTTAGGCTTAGGCTTAGGCTTAGGCTTAGGCTTCGGCTTCGGCTTAGGCTTAGGCTTAGGCTTAGGCTTAGGCTTAGGCTTAGGCTTAGGCTTAAGCTTAAGTTATGCTTAAGCTTAGGCTTAGGCTTGGCTTAGGCTTAGGCCTAGGCTTAGGCTTATGCTAGGCTTAGAGGCTTCTGAATGGCTTTGCTACAACGCGCTTCACCTACCGTACCCCGCGACGGTCCCTCTCCACCCCAATTTCAGTCAAATACATGATGCGCACGGCGCTCGGTGGCGCCGCAGCGGGCGGCGGCGTCAATTTCTCGAACCTGGGCATCATTTCGAGCACGGCGCCCGCGCCGCGAGCCGCGACGCCTCCGGCGCGCGTCACGGCTCCCCCGCAGCTGCGCAACAAATTCCCGGAGACGTGGCTTTTTGAGGCGCTGGAAAAGTTGGTTTTGGGACGCGGAGGGTAATTTGCAAAATAGGGAGAAAACGGAAAAATGACAATTGTAATTGCGGAATCGCAGGCGATTACGGTAATCTAATTTGCATCTTTTTTACAACTAAAAGTCTTTGAAAAGCTAAAGGCTACAGTGGCTTATCTTTGAATCCATCGTATACAGATTTTGTGATCTAGTTTCTTCTTTTTTCCGCCTCCTTCCGCTTTTCATTCATTCGACATTCTCGAAATTTCAAAAATTTGCATAATTCGATTTTTCGGTACTTTCAGGTTACGGTAGCACCATTTTACAAACTACTTTTTCAGGCCTTTTTGGGGTGCCTTTTCACACTTTTAGTCTGCAGATTTTTCGGATACGGTGGCACCTGTTTGTCCTTTTCCTAGCGTAATTGATTCCCAATTTCGCGTCTAGTGCCGATGGTCATGTTCGCCCCGGCGGCCGGCGCGTTTTTCCGGGATGCCGGAGGCGCGGAGGCCGCCTCCGGATTTGCCGCCAGCGCTCCCGCGCCGGTGGCCATCGTCGTGCGGTCGCACTTCCCCGAGTCGTTCGCCTGGATTGAGGCGGAAACAAGGTTCGGCGGTGGTTTAAAGGGGTAGTGACAGCTTAGGTGGTATAAGATATGGCTTAGGCTTAAGCTTAGACTTAAGCTTATGCTTAGGCAGGCTTAGGCTTAGGTCGGGCTTGGGGTTAGGCTTAGGCTTCGGCTTGGTTTTCCTGCCGTTTTCTGACGATTTAATTATGCAAATTTCAAGTTCAATGTACTATTTCTGACTTCTACCCTCTCAACTACCATATCGTACTTCCAATTTCCTCAGTTTACCCCCGCATGCGTGGCGTTGCGTACTGTGTTGTCATGCGGAATGGATAATTTCCCCAAAAACACAAATGGGTACGGTATTCAGGTGTATTATAATTTCTCTCCTCCCCGAATGCCAAGCACGCAAAGTACGATAAATCCTCTCCCGGGCACCAAAGCGCACCGATTTTTTAGTTACATTCTAGAACCTTTACAATACCCTCTCGGGAGTTAAAGGCCCATTGAAGGCTGGAAAGCTATGGATTTTGCCCTCTCTTTAGTGCTGCGCTTCAAAGCCATCGAAGCAGCGGGTGTTGCGCCTGTTGCATTTGCCGCAGGGGCCGGCGGTGATCAGCTACTAGAGGAGGGGCCGAGAACCCGCTCCAATTTCCCCGAATCGTTCGCCTGGATTGAGGAGGAAACGGAGTAAGAAATCAGAAAAATTAGAGGGTACCTTAAGCGTAATTCATTGCCTAATTTGTATGAAAATACGGTAATTTAATTGGATTAATTTTTTGCGGTAAAAGACAATTTTTTTTGCAGTTTTTATCGTTAAAAATACGCCTTTTTTTGATTTAACGTATGCCCCGATACCGTACCCCGCCTCAACTACTGAAGTTCTCGAATTTTTTTTACGATTTGCTGTGGCTTGGCTCGCCGTCCTTGTCGAAATTTTTCGAGAAAATTGATTTTTTGATTTTGTTGATTTTTATATTTCTTCAAAAGCATTATGCAATTTATTGCTCGCTATTTCATCGTACCATACAGTTCCAGTATGATTTTAGACAAATTTAAGTCGAAAAATTCAAATTTATTTGGTCCAGTTTCGCTACGCTTCGACTTCCTTGACGCGTTGTATATGCTAATTTCTGGCCGTTTGCCTGCGCTACCGTACTCCGAACGACCGCTTTCACTACCGTACTATTTCTTCAATTTACATACAGCCAATTAGCAGCTTTTACGATTAAGTTCTACATCGCCGGTTGATGATGGTGATGGACAGTGATATTGCGCCGGTGCCGGAAATGCTCATGAGGGAGCCCGCGGAAGGCCTCATGCTCAAATCGGCGGACGTGAAGCCGCCGCCCTTTTCAAAGCCACAACCGCAGCCGATCTTGCTACGCTCCAAATTCCCGGAGAGCTGGATTTGGGAGGGGTTGAAGAGGTGCGAGCTGGCCTTTATCCGGACCGGGAACCGATTACGACATTAAATCAACTTAAGGCATCCGTAACTAATTACGCGATGCAAATCTATTAAAAATTGACAATTTTTTTGGAATTCCGCCAAAATTCAAACCGATTGTGTGGTAGAATTTTTAGCTGCAGTTGGTGGGCGGATAAGCTATTAAAACAGCAATATTGTCCTATTCTCAAAGCCAAAATCCTATCTCGAGCTCAAAAATGTTTCCTTTCGTTGCTCGTACTCTCTGTGCACACGGCTTTTCATTCTCGGGATGCTCATTTCCTTTTTTTCCAGTGTCCGGCCGTTTGCCTGAGTTGCGCTCTGTGAAACTGAGACTGTGAAATTTCACTTGTACATCCCGCTCTTAAGTGCTCAATCGACACTTGATGCGGGGCGGTGACGACGGGCCGGGTCCATTTTTGCTTTCTCTTGATGCTACACCGCTGGTGGAGGAGGATGGAGCAGGAACCTCACAAGAGTTCCCGGAGCCTCAGCCGCAGCCGATTTTGCTCCGCTCCAAATTCCCGGAGAGCTGGATTTGGGAGGGGTTGCAGAGGTTCGCGCTAGGCTTTTGAATTTTATGACGGTTAACTGATTACGCTGCGAAATTCGAATCCTAGCCCTTCAAGTAGCCTTCCCAAGTGCTGGCGAAGCACACGGTAACTCCAGCTAGTTAAAAATTGGACAAAAATTGCACAGTTGATGTACTGTAGCCACGTCTACATAGCTACCGTAGGCCCTGAAAATGTACGAATACACCTAATTACGTACTGTAGTGTAGAAAGTACTCCTTCTGCTTTTGTGCGATTAATTTTTTCTAACCGCTCACCTCCTAAAAAGCCGCCGCCATCACTTACGTATAGTTTTTTTGGGGGTTCACGCTATGCCAATGTTCCAAAATCTCAGTTCCGGTTCGTAAAACGTGCCCGAGCTACCGTAGCCTTTAGTCTGGATGGATGGGATGATGGCGAAATCGGGTCCGCTGATGTTCGCAATGCCGGTCGCCGCGCCGGGCGCCGCTTTTGGTGGAGCTGCAGCAGCTGAGCTTGAGCCGAAAACGAGATCAAACTTCCCGGAATCCTGGGTCTGGGACCTCGTGAATAGGTGCTTAATGGAGCTTTAAAGGGACTGGGAAGGCGACGCGAATCGTAGCAATTCATGGGATTTATTCAAAGGAATTCTGAACGTCTTGAAGTTCCTCGCCTATCATTCGACGTATCCCAAGAAATTCTGAGATTTTCCGGAATGCTGGGCCTCGGACTAGTCCCAATCGATTACGACATTCAATTCTAAAGGCTTTTTGAACGCCTTGAACTTCGCGTTTCCGATTTCTTACCCTCCTCGATCTCGCTCTGCCGGCAGATTACGGAGTTTAAACTGGCTCCCTTGGGAGCCTAGGCTTCGGCGTAGGCTTAGGCTTAGTTTAGGCTTAGGCTTAGGCTTAGGCATGGCCGACTCATCATCCAAAGCAATTTTTTCACAAGTTTTTCACTAATTCCGCACCGCATTTTGGTGAGGCACACATTTTTTGGGCTTGAAGGCACTAGCTAGCTTTTAATCCCAATAAGCTAGACAAGCGCGTTAAGCTAGATAAACTACTTAAGCTGAATAAGCTCGCTAAGCTGCGCAAGCTCGTCAAGCCCGTCATTTAGTCGGCTTGCTGGAGTATGAGGTTGCATCGGTCATGCCAGCGCTCGCGGGCCCGCCTGGCGAAGAGGCAAAGCTTCGCCAGAATTTCCCAGAGTCCTGGGCATGGGAAATGGTGAATAGGTATTTTAAAGGGGCAGGGAAGGCAAAATCAAGTTAAGAATTTACTGCCGTAACTGATTACGATGGCCAATTTTTACAATCTGGCCATTTCAAAATTTCGGCGTTCGTAAATTTGGCATTATGAATTTCGATATCCTGATAGTCTTAAAAAATTTTGTTCTTGCTCCTTTTGGACGCTCCTCCTCCTCTCTGAATTTCCGCTACACTACTCTCTCATCACTTACGATTTTTTTGCGATTAGTTATATATATTTCGCACAGCTTTTTGGTGAGGCAAGCACAGACTCGGCTTCGATTTTTCAGCTTACTGTGCCTAGGCTTCATCGACTTAAGGGCTTCAGTTGGCTTTGTTTTTGGCTTAAAACGACAGCCCGGCTTACTAAGCCAAATAAGCTTGATAAGCTTCTGAAGCCCGTCATTTAGTCATGGTAATGGATTTCGTAATGGAAGAGGCAGCTATGCCGGCTCCTGCGGGTCCGGCGGGTGAGGAGCCAAAGCTTCGCACGAATTTCCCGGAGTCGTGGGCATGGGAAATGCTCAATAGGTACTTTAACGGGATTGGGAAGGCAAAGTATATAAAAATATACTGCCGCGACCGATTACGACATGTAAATCAATTAAACGAAAAGTCTCAGCTTATTTGGATGACCAAATAGATCTCTCTCTTTTTCTGTCGCTCTCTCTCGCTTTCTCTCTTGCTTTCTCGCACTCTCTCTCTACCAGTCTCTCCTCTCTCTCACTCGCTTTCTCTCACTCTCTCTCTCTCTCTCTCGAATTGCCAATGCATTACGATGTGATACCTGAAGATCACAAACCGATTTGTTTATTATAATACGCTTTCATTCACTTCACCCCTTTTTATGGGTGTCACCGCTGGCATCGATTATTTTTGCATATTTCCGGGTTTTGTTCGCGCTATCGTACGCCTACCGTACTCTTACCGTGCCCCCTTTAGTGGTGCTGAACGACGAGGGGATCGTTATGGCCATGGACGCCGAAAGCGCTGCTGGCGCAGGGGCGTATGACAGCGCGGAAGCGCCAAAAACTCGCTCTAACTTCCCGGAATCTTGGGCCTGGGAATTTTTGCCGAGGTACTGTAGTTGAATTCTGAAGGCTTAGGCTTAGGCCCAGGCCTAAGATTAGCCCTAGGCCTGGCTTAGGCTTAAGCTTGGGTTTTAGGCTTAGGCTTAGGCTTCGCTTAGGTTTAGGCGCAGACTTCGCTTGTCCTAGGCTTCGGCTTTGGCTTAGGTAGGCTTAGGCTTAGGCATGGGCTTGTCCTGCGAGTTGCTCATATCCACTTTTGTAGTTTTATTGACTTGTCCAAGTCCTTGCATCTTGTTCCGATGTGCTACTCTTGCCGCTCTGAACCAACTGTCATTTTCCCAGTTTTCCAATGCCGATTTTCTTATTTTTTTGCATTTTTTTTTCCTATATTTGAAGCCCTTTTGCATCTTGTTCCTCAAGCCTCCCTTGGCTTTTTGCCAATTTCCACCACAAAACCGTCGTAAAGCACGGTTTAGAAAGAGGGTGCTACTGGGAGCCACGCCACCCTTGGTGCATCAGGCAGCGCCAACGAGGACGCTATTCCCATCGCCACGGACCGGAAGTGTTCCGATCAATGCCTCATACTCATTCTCTCGCTCATCGCGAGGAGAGCTATAACTACGTACATCGCTCTGCACAACGACAACCGACGCTTCATCGGGCCAATCACGCTTCGCGAGCGCAAAAAGTCGTCCCGAAGCTTCGAAAAGTGTTTCCACATACCTGGATTTCGGAAGGATTCCTGGCTAGGTGATTCGGGGTTTTAAAGGATCTCTGTTAGCCTGCCGTTTCCTAAAGAATCTCCGCTAGTGTGCCTCCCTTCCTCTAATGATCTCTGCTAGCCTCCCTCTCGTTTTTAGAACTATTCCGCTCACCTGAATTTATCTGACGTTGCTGATCGCTCAAAACGGCTGTACTTGTCGAAGTCATTGTGCCTGTGGACCTACTGCTGTGGAAAGGACACACTTTAGTACATCCCTGTCGACGCTTCCGGGAATGGTGTCTCAGACTCCGCCCTGCCAGCCTGATGCCAAGAGTTGGAGGGCGACTTAGGACGGGAAGGCTTCGGAATTCACTGCAACGACTTTCTGCTCATTCTATCCAAGCTCCTGCTCCTGAATTACGGCCTAAAAAGTCTGAGTCGAGGATTCGCAAACACTTCCCGAACACTTGGATTTATCCGGAATTTTTAGCTAGGTAAAAGCTCTTTCTCTCGCTTTCTCTCTCTCTCTCTCTCTCTCTCTCTCTCTCTCCCTCCCCCCCCCCCCCCTCTCTCTCTCTCTCCCCCCCCCCCCCCCCCCCCCCCCCCCCCCTCCCCCCCCCCCCCCCCCCCTCTCTCTCCTCTGTCCAGCCTCTTTCACTCACAATTTCCGTTAGAATCCCCGGGTGCACGTTTAATTCCCCACTAGAAAAACTTAGTTTAGGTTTAGGTCTAGGCTTAGGCTTAGGCTTCGACATGGGCTTAGGCTTAGGTTTAGGCAAAGCCTTACCCCCTCCTTGCAGGGGTTCACTATTTCCGGAAGATGAAACTCGGAGGTGCGCCGATGCCGGTGGCCGCGTTCGCTCGTGCTTTGCCGGGAGTGCCCGGTCCTCCTCCTCAACCCCCACCAAAAGCCGCCCCGGCTACCGTAACCCCGCAGCTGCGGACTAAGTTTCCCGAGTCGTGGATATGGGCTGAGCTAAATAGGTGAATCCGTTTAATAGGAGTTGCTGGCATCAGCAAAAATCTGGCCATCTGATCGTGGTTTCAAACTACAAGCAACAACTCTTTACATATTCGCGTGCATGGGTGTACTTTGTAGTCCAACGTTTGCTACTTGGAATCTCTCATCGATTTGCTGCTTCTCATTCAACTACGATTTCTGATCCCCTACAACCCGACCCAGCTACCGTATTCCACGCCCCCGGTATTCCAGTGTACTACTACAGAAGCGTAGAGCTGGATGGGGCCCCATTGCCGACAGACGCTTCTGGGCATTACGCGATGGTGCTAGACAGCCCGCCAGTGGAAATGGACGTGCAGGGCTTCAGTAGTCAGCAGCAGGAGATCCGCCCGGTTCTGAGGACTAAATTCCCGGAAACCTGGGTCAACGAGGGCATCATCAGGTGCATAGTATCGTGGCGTAGCTACCGTACTTAGTACGCAACTGTACGGGCTGTTAAAACCGCTTATGATCGAAAAAAACAACGCAAAACCGCCGTCCATTGAATTTGCAAGGATTTCAAGGCAAGGAATTTTGCCGAAACTTGAGTGAGCGTAGCATTTTAGGCTTACGGTTGGGTTTGGGCTTAGGCTTTGGCTTAGGTTAGGCTTAGGTTTAGGCTTAGGTTTAGCTTCGGCTTGGGCCTAGGCTTAGGCTAAGGCTTCGGCTTCGTTTATACTTTGTGATGGTTCTCGCAAACTAGCAAAGATGAGGGCGAACGTATTTAGTACACGACTGTACGCGACACTATCTTACGTAAGTCTTCCTCTCCCTCCCTCTCCCTCTCCCTCTCTCTCTCTCTCCCTCACTCTATCTCTCTCGCTTTCTCTCTCTCTCGCTCTCGCTCTCTCGCTCCTGCTCGTGTTGAGTCGTTTGCTCACTCCCAGTCCGTTTGACGTCCCGATTAAGGCATCTTCCAATATTTTGCTCAATTTTCAAGTGGTCCTCCCCCAACTTGCCTACGCCGACTTTGGCGCCGATCTCCGGATCTCTCCCGATCGTCTACCATCTCCCAAAATCCGCAAATTTTTCCCTGAGACTTGGCTACATTTGGAGACCGTAACGAGGTGATAAAATTGAGAAGAAAAAACTTAAAAAATTTATTTTTATAGGTATTGATTACATTAATGAAATAGGCAATAGAAGTTAAGTTAGTTAAAGTGAGTTTAAACAACCTTAAAATCGACAAACCTAATTTGCATATTTTAGCACGAGCGGGGAAACTATCTACGAGGCTACTGCTCCGGATACGATCACCTCTTGGGTTGCGTCGGCTTTTGCCGTCAACGACGTCTCGGGGTTGGGGATTGCACCGGAAACGGCTAAGGTAGGGGAGAGCGAGCTTAAGCTAGGCTAAGGGGGGGGCGAGGCATTGGCTTAGGCTCAAGCTTAGGCTTAGCTTAGATTTACGACAAAACCCCATTCCAGCTCCGCGTCTTCCGCCCGTTCTTCATCCGCCTGAACCTGCCCTACTCGGTGAAACGGGGCGAAAAGTTCGCGCTCCAAATCCTGGTGTTCAACTACATGGAAAACGAGCAGGACGTGACGGTGACGCTGAAGAACGACAACGACGAGTTCGTGTTCCTCAACAAGGACGGCAGCGTCAATACGGAGTAAGTTGGGTGCGGGCTTGGCCTAGGCTTAGGCTTAGACTTAGGCTTATGCTTATGCTTATGCTTAGGCTTAGACTTAGGCTTAGGATTAGGCTTAGGCTTAGGCTTAGTCTAATGCTTAGGCTTAGGCTTAGGCTTAGGCTTAGGCTGCTTAGGCTTAGGCTTAGGCTTAGGCTTAGGCTTAGGCTTAGGCTTAGGCTTACACTTAGGCTGAGCTAAGGCTTGGTAAAAACCAAGACAAATCTCTGACTTTTCAGGAAGTCCACCTCCGCCAACACGCGACTTGTCTCCGTCGCTGGCGGCGGCTCCTCCAAGGCCGTCTACTTCCCGATCGAGCCGCGCAAGATCGGCGACCTGAAGCTGCACGTCGTCGCGACGGGCAGTAACGCTGGAGATGCGGTCGAAATGCCGTTGAAGGTGGAACCGGAGGGCTACCGGGTCAACCGGAACGAGCCGGTTGTCTTCGACCTGAGCAGCCAGCCCAGCCAGGAGAAGACCATCCCCCTGAAGTTCCCCGCCGATGCCGTGGAGGGCAGCCAGAAGGCGCGAGTGGATATTATTGGTGAGAGCGGGTTAGCAGAGAGTATTGGGGGAATGGAAGGGGCAGGCTAGCAGAGTTTCTTTTTTCAGAGAGATTTGGTTATATTTTTTTTTTTTTTTTTTTTTTTTTTTTTTTTTTGTTTTTTTGTTTTGGGAAAAAGTAAACCGTAGCCCAGAGATCTTTAGGGAAATTTCGGAGGCAAACTGGCAGACTGGGAATTTTGACGCCGATTCTACCACCCATTTCCAGGCGACGTCATGGGACCAATGCTGTCCAACCTCGAGAAACTCGTCCAGATGCCGTCGGGATGTGGGGAGCAGAACATGCTCAACTTCGTGCCGAACATCGTCGTCATGAAGTACCTGAAGGGGTCCAATAAGAACGAGCCGACGATGGAGGGCAAGGCGTTGAAGTATATGGAGACTGGATACCAGAGGGAGCTGAACTATCGGTGAGGAGAGCGAGAGAGAGCGAGAGAGAGCGAGAGAGAGAGAGAGAGAGAGAGCGAGAGAGAGACAGAAACTAGCAAAAATCATTTGTTTCAGCCGCTCCGACAACTCCTACTCGGCCTTCGGCAACACCGACGAGCACGGCTCGACTTGGCTGACCGCCTTCGTCGTCCGCTCCTTCGCCCAGGCCAAGGAGTACATCTTCATCGACAAGCAGGTCATCGCCAGCAGCGTCGCCTACCTGAATGGCGTACAGACGGTAAGCTAACTGGGCTTAGGTTTAGGCTTAGGCTTCGGCTTAGGCATAGGCTTAATACCAGCTTAGCGTAAACCTTTCAGGAGAGCGGAACGTTCAACGACCACGGCAAGGTGCTGCACAAGGACATGATGGGTGGAAGCCTGTCTGGCGGAGTCGCACTCACCGCCTACGTCGCCTTATCCCTTCTGGAGAATGGGGTATGCCGGTTCTCTCTCTCTCGCTCCCTCGCTCCCTCTCTCTCTCTCTCTAACTCTTTCCTTTCAGGACCGAAACCAGAAGGCCATCGAATACCTCGAGACTTCTCTTCCAAACATCGAAAGCGACGTGTACGCATTGGCGGTGACGTCGTACGCGCTGAAGTTGGCCGGCTCGCCAAAGGCCGCAGCCGCTTTTGCCGCCCTGGATAAGCTGAAGGTCGAGGGAACCGGTAAGGTCTTGGAATTTTGCTGACGCTATCCCTTTAAAATGGCCTCGGCCGGCTAGCATAGTTCATTGGGGAATGAACGAACGGCAAGCTAGCAGAGACGACTTTGGGATTCATATAAAATCTAATTTTTCAGATGGAACTGTGCATTGGGAGGCTCGCCCGACCAATCCTGGAGAAAAATCTGACTTCTACCAGCCGCCGCCGGTAGATGTTGAAGTGACGTCGTACGCCTTGCTGACGGTGATGCTGGATGGAGATACGAGCAAGGTGAGAGAGAGAGCGAGAGAGAGAGAGAGAGAGAGAGAGAACAGAGAGAGAGAGAGAAAGAGAGAGAGAGAGAAGAGAGAGAGAGAGAGAGAGAGCCGAAGGTCCGTGAAAATCGTATCGAAAATTACCTGTCCTTCTTCAGGGTCTCCCCATCGTCCGCTGGCTGATCTCGAAGCGCAACGAGCTGGGCGGGTATTCCAGCACTCAAGTAAGTAATCTCCAACTCGCTAACTTGACCAGAAACCGTGAACTTGCTGAACTTGACGCGAAACTCCACTAATTTAGGATACCGTCGTCGCCCTCCAAGCAATGGGCGCCTATGCCGCAAAGGCCAGCTCCGACCTGTCGAGCGTCAACGTGAAGATCATCAGCGGAGCCGACAACCACGCGTTCAACGTGTCGGCGGCGAACAGCATCGTGCTGCAGAGCTACGAGCTGAGCGAGCTGGACAAGGAGATCACGCTCCAGGCGACTGGAAATGGCATGGCTTTTGCTCAGGTAGTGGGTTGCTTAGGCTTCGCGTAGGCTTAGGCTTAGGCTGAACGGCTTGAATTTCTCGGGAATGGCACATAGGTATGCACAATTCAAACTTTTCAGGTGGCATATTGGTACAACCGCAACGCGCAACGCGACAACACCCCCTTCTACTGCACCAAGGACCTGAAGGAGATCCACGGTGGAAATAGGATGCAGTTGGAGCTGTGCTGCAAGTGGGCTCAGAGAGGAGGAGAGAGGGAGAGAGAGAGAACGAGAAAGGGAGATAGATAAAGAGAGAGAGAGAGAGAGAGAGAGAGAGAGAGAGGCCTAGGCTCAGGCTCATGAGCTCAACTTATCCGCTCTGTTCAGCTACACCAAGACCGGCAAGTCGAACATGGCCCTGGCGGAAGTGCAAGCACTAACCGGCTACAAATTCGACGAGGAGGAGGCGAATCTCCTGACAAGTGAGTTTTTAAGCTCATGCTCATGCTCCATCCTAATTTCCAGACATCAAAGACCTGCAGCGCGTCGAGCTCGACAAGGACGACACCCAAGTCAACATCTATTTTGATGCGGTAAGCGATTACTTGGGTGTTTAAAGGGGCTGGGAAGGCTGGCCACACTACCGTATAAAATCCCTTTTTTTTAGCTGGACGCCGACCCGATCTGCTTGAGCCTGTATTCGGATATGGTGTACCACGTGTCGGACCAGAAGCCTGCCCAGCTCGCCCTTTATGATTATTATGATCCGGCTGAGCAGGTAGTGGATTTTCGCAAAGACCTCTGCTAGCCTGCCCTTTCCTAAAGAATCTCTGCTAGCCTGCCCTTTCCTAAAGAATCTCTGCTAGCCTGTCCTTTCCTAAAGAATATCTGCTAGCTTGCCCTTGCCTTGAGTGTCTCTGCTAGCCTGCCCTTTCCCAAAGAATCTCTGCTAGCCTGCCCTCCCCCCCTCCCCCCTCCTTCCCCTCCCCCCCCCTTTTTGCCCAAAAGAACCCAGTTAAAGAAATTTGAAAACCGTTTTCCAGCTCAAAACCTCGTACTCCCCGGTGCAGAAGCGTTCCCTACAAGACAGCTGCCCTGACTGCTGGCCGGCCGCCGACTCCGCGTCTGCTCTAAGAGGTCTCGAACCGTCGAATGGCGTGGCTACCGTAACCCCAGCAGCTGCCGTAACCCTCGCGTCCATTGTTGCCCTCGTTGTCCGCCGGTTGTTCTGATTTGTAGTCTTACTGTAGTCGTGTAGTCTTACCGTAACCCTACCGTATCTTGCTGTAGCCTACCGTAGTTCTACGTTGTCTTACGGTAGTCCTACCGTAACCCTATCGTATCTTACCGTAGCCTACCGTAGGCAACCGTAGACATGCCTTAATGCTATCGTAAGCCATCGTACGTTGCCGTAGTCGTACCGTATTCTACCGTACCTTACTGTAGCCTTAATGCAGCCTACCGTATCTTACGGTATCATAACGTAGCATTACGGAATCCTACCGTATCCTCCGGTTGTGTTACTGTAGTTTTACTGTAACTTACCCTAATCCCGCACGAACAGACGTTACTTAACCCACCAAATTACGCCCCGTGTCCTGCGCTCAAAAATACTGTAGTGTCCGAATTTCCGTAATTTGCATATTTACATAATTTGCCTAATTTTCATACTTACCTAATTTAATTATTTTCCAAACAAATTGTGATAGCCTATACAAATAGTAAAAACTTTTCTCCGCCCCTAATTTGCATGGCATTCCAAAAATTCCCTATTTTTTAATGTATAGTTTGTAACGTAGAAAATATACTACGCCCCACTACCACTCATCACAGTTACGGTATTATAACATTTTGATAATTTTGTATGGTTTGATGCTAATTTTGTCGCTTTTTTTACACGTTTTGCCTGCGTTCACTTTGCGTCCTCGCTACGGGCTTTTCCTTAAATTTACATATGGATTTTGGGAGCGTTTCTGGGTTGCCGATACCTTTAAAATACCGGAAAAATCCGCCCAAATAAAAAAATATTTTAAAGGGTCGCGAAAGTCGAAAAATACTTGAAAGATTCAAATTTCGGATTTTCGGATTTAAGAGCAAAAAATAGCTTTTTAAAGGCACCGAAAAGCCAAAAAAACTGTTTACAAAATTTATACCGTAAATTTTCAAGGTTTTCTCGACTTGATGGTGCCTTTAAAATACTGTAGGATCCGTAATAAGGGAAAAACGATTTTTTAAGGGCTCCGCAACCCAAAAAACCCATAAAAATTCCTGTACTGCTCCAACTCGTCGTCCCCGCCTCCAATCGTGTGCTCATTCATCCCATTTGTAATTGTCATTTGTGTCTGTGCTTTTGAAATATTTGCATTTTATTTTTTCTGATTTTTTTTGCTGAATTTGACGGTCCGCGCTAACGATTTGTGTTGGTTGCGCTGAATAAAGTTTATATTTCATTTATTTTTATGTAAAAACACTTGAAATTAATATTACATATATTGCATGCAAATTAGTGATTTTAACTTGCATTTTTTAAATTACTCGTTTTTTGTACTCAAAACGCTACAATTTAAAATCGGATTTTAGCATAGATTTTATAGAAAGTTTTCTTGCTTTAATTTTGCATTTCTAGCTAGTTAAAAAAGCTAATTTAGGACCGCTTTAAATTCGAATTTAATTTTGATTTTTTAGCGCAAACTTCAACGTGGTATTTAAAAAAAAAATAGATTTTTCACAATAAACGAAATTCAACGTTTTTAGCACGCCGTTGAAGCTACGCTACGCTCCAAATGACGACGACGAATTTCAACGCGTAATGGATTCTTATTAAATTCTTTGTATTGTTATCGTTGTAACTTATCCTTGCATATACACATTTTGATGCTTTAATAAATAAATTCCCGCCGAAAATTGAAAGATCAAAATGCCGAAAAATACAAAAAAACCAAAAAAGGACATTTTGGGCGGGGCTCAATTTCATCCGAGGAGAGCGAGGTGAAAAGCTAGCCCGGGGAGATTGAAAATCCAATTTTTGAGGTAGTGCCAAGGAAAGGAGAAGGAGGCTTGGAATTGGCCGTTTCGAGGATTTGTCAGGGATCCCCGGAGCCGAAGCGGAAATTTTTAGCTGGTCCGATTGTCAGTTCCTAAAAGTTCTCTGCTAGCCTGCCCTTTCCTAAAGAATCTCTGCTAGCCTGCCCTTTCCTAAAGAATCTCTGCTAGCCTGCCCCTTCCTAAAGAATCTCTGCTAGCCTGCCCTTTCCTAAAGAATCTCTGCTAGCCTGCCCTTTCCTAAAGAATCTCTGCTAGCCTGCCCCTTCCTAAAGAATCTCTGCTAGCCTGCCCTTTCCTAAAGAATCTCTGCTAGCCTGCCCTTTCCTAAAGAATCTCTGCTAGCCTGCCCCTTCCTAAAGATTCTCTGCTAGCCTGCCCTTTCCTAAAGAATCTCTGCTAGCCTGCCCTTTCCTAAAGAATCTCTGCTAGCCTGCCCTTTCCTAAAGATTCTCTGCTAGCCTGCCCCTTCCTAAAGATTCTCTGCTAGCCTGCCCTTTCCTAAAGAATCTCTGCTAGCCTGCCCTTTCCTAAAGAATCTCTGCTAGCCTGCCCTTTCCTAAAGAATCTCTGCTAGCCTGCCCCTTCCTAAAGATTCTCTGCTAGCCTGCCCTTTCCTAAAGAATCTCTGCTAGCCTGCCCTTTCCTAAAGAATCTCTGCTAGCCTGCCCCTTCCTAAAGATTCTCTGCTAGCCTGCCCTTTCCTAAAGAATCTCTGCTAGCCTGCCCTTTCCTAAAGAATCTCTGCTAGCCTGCCCCTTCCTAAAGATTCTCTGCTAGCCTGCCCTTTCCTAAAGAATCTCTGCTAGCCTGCCCTTTCCTAAAGAATCTCTGCTAGCCTGCCCCTTCCTAAAGATTCTCTGCTAGCCTGCCCTTTCCTAAAGAATCTCTGCTAGCCTGCCCTTTCCTAAAGAATCTCTGCTAGCCTGCCCCTTCCTAAAGATTCTCTGCTAGCCTGCCCTTTCCTAAAGATTCTCTGCTAGCCTGCCCTTTCATAAAGAATCGCTGCTAGTCTTCCCTCCTCATTTCCCAAATGATCTCCGCTCGCTTGCTCACGCCCGCCCAAAAATTATCTTTGCTAGCCTGCTGCATTCAATTTCGAATTATCTCAAATGCTTATGCCAATGCAGGCCTGCTAGCCGAGAACTTTGGAGCAAAGTCGGCTGAAACGCACAAGGCAAGCTAGCAAAGAGCATTTGCGGAGAATCGCTTACTGTTGCATTTTTAAAGCTTCCCCCTGCGGGACTTTCACTCCTCCTTATCTCGAAATTTCCCTCCAACGCAACCCAGGGTAGTCTGGCCATGAAATTGGGCTGCTTTAGCGGCGACAGCTTCTGAATTTTTCGACTTTTTGCGCTTTTAAGCTGTTTAGGCTTAAGCTCAAACCTTAGGCTTAGGCTTCGCTTTGACTTCGGCTTGACATAGGTTTAAACTTGGCTTGGATTGGGCTGAGATTTAGGCTCAGGCTTGAGCTTAAGCTGCTTCAAAATGGGGAAAATTTTTGGAAGTTATTATTTTTACGAATGAAGCTAACACAATCTTCATAAGCCTCGGGCTTACTTTGATTTCTTGGCCTGCTTTTTGCTTATCTTTGCCATTCTTTTCTGTCTCGGCTTCTCCTCCCGGCCCCCTATCAATCCCAACGGCAAACAGAGACCGACCCGGATCGGGTGGGCTGCTGATGGCCATCGGAATTGATTCGAGTTGGTTGGTATATCTGCTTAGGCTTAGGCTTAGGCTTAGGCTTAGGCTTAGGCTTAGCTTAGGCTTAGGCTTAAGCTTACTCTTAAGCTTTGGCTTTGATTTGATAGGTTAGTCTTAGGCTTAGGCTTATCTTCGGTATGACTTAGCTCAGGCTTGGACTTGGGCTTCGGACTCAAGGCCATTTTTTACCCTACATTCCTCTTGACATTCCCAGGCCCCACCCCACTCCTTTGAATGCAGAAAAACATTGTCCCTCCGATCGGGCGAGGGTGAATCGCGTGGGAAAGCGCGTCGCCTATACGTTTTTCGACTGTTTTACGTTTTCCTAGGCGGCCAGGGCTCGTTTAGGAATCGGCGGGGGCCTAGCGAAGATCCTTTAGGAAAGGGCAAGCTAGCAGAGATCATTTTGGAATTGGAACGATCTAAACAATGGGCCACATCCCGGAAGCCCCTCCCATCATTTTTGCAGCCGGTTGATTGATGTGGCCACATGTGAGAGGGGGGTTTTTGAGGAAGCGGCCCGGCCCTGTGTCATTGTGGTATTTTACCCTGGTATGCCCCAGGTGGTTTTTACCAGTCTCTCCCTCTCTCGCGCTCTCTCTCGCGCTCTCTCACCCTCTCTCACCCTTTCTCGCTCTCTCTCTCTCTCTCTCGCCCAATAACACCTGCAGCCACTGTCCATCTGCCCGTCTGGTACTGGTTAACTTGCGCTATGCCCCAATCGGACCTTTGGGCCTGGTTTTAAAGGAACTAGGAACTGAATAGTTGTTCTTGATCTATTTATCTGTTTCTGTCTCTCTCTCTCTCCCTCTCGCTCTCTCTCTGTCCTCTCTTTCTATCACTATCGCGCTCTCTCTCTGTTGCTCTCTTGCTTTCGGTCTCGCTATCTCTCTCCATCTCTCTCTCTCTCCATCTCTCTCTATGTGTCTCTCTCTCTCTTGCACTCTCCCCCTTTCTCGCTCTCTCTCTCTCTCTCTCTCTCTCTCTCTCTCTCTCTACCTCTCTCGCCTCTAGCCCATTTTTTAGTGCTCTGTCAATTTGAGGAGGCAATTGATTCTCGTATTCTGGTAACCGGATACCCGCCCGCAGCTCGATTTGTTGTTTGTATCCGCGTGGAATCATTCAATTCACGACTGGTTCAGTCCTAAATTATCTCTGCTTGCCTACCACCTATTTTCAAAATTTCTCTGCTAGCCTGCCTCTCAATTCCTACAAGATCTCTGCTAGCCTGCCTGTAGTTAGCTAGCTTGTCTCTCCATTCCTGAAGAATCTCGGCTAGCCCACCTCTTCTATCCACAAATGTTTTCTATTGGCGCATCTCAAATTCCTAAATTATCTCTGCTAGCTTACCTCCAGTTTTGATGTAATTTTTGCTCCCGTTTTCTGCTCTCTTTCTCCCACGTCATGCCCCCCATCCCGACCCGGTCCTCTAATTAAGGCCCGTAATTGACTCGACGGCATGGCCATGGCCTGGCGGCCATCAAAAGCCTCGTTTCCAACACGAGGCCATAGGGAGGGTTGCGTTATTTTAGGTGTTTTTGCGTTGTAAAATGTAGGCTTAGCTCTCTATCTCTATCTAAAATGTACGCTTAGCTTAGGCTTAGCTTAGGCCTAGGTTGATGCTTAGGCTTGGTTTAGGCTTAAGCTTAGCTTAGACTTAGGCTTAGACTAAGATTACGCTTAGCTTAGGCTTAGGCTTAGGCTTAGGCTTAGGCTTAGGCTTAGGCTTAGGCTTAGCTTAGGCTTAGGCTTAGGCTGAGGCTTGGCTTAGCCTTAGCTTAGGATTAGCGTAGACTTAGCTTAGGCTTAGGCTTAGGATTAGGCTTAGGCTTAGCTTAGGCTTAGGCTTAGGCTTAGACTTAGCTTAGGCTTGGCTTATAGTTTAGACTTCAGTTTAGGCTTATTAGACTTATGCTTAGGCTTAGCTTAGGCTTGGGTTTAGGCTTAGGCTTAGCTTAAAATTAGGCTTGATTTAAGCGTAGACTTGGGCTTAGATTTAGGTTACGCTTAGCTTAGGCTTAGATTTAGGCTTAGGCTTATGCTTAAGTTGATGAATCACTTCAAGGCCTCTGTAACGTCCGTATTTTATCACCGTGAGCCCCGCACACCTCTTCGATACAAATTTATGCAAATCGCCTAATACCTTCCCGTGCTTCAGTGGTCTCCCTGTTCCCGGTTTCCGATTTATTACCTCACCCCCGGAAACGAATCGATTTTTGGCAACACGTTGAACTGGCCAAGACGGTCGGATTGACCACGTTTTTGTACTTATTTCTCTTCTGGCTGATCGAATCCACAAGAAACGATAACTTCACTAACCCTTTAAAGGCAGAAAAGCCCGGTGATAGGCCGTTCAACTGAATTTTTAACATCACCGGCCCCTTAAGAGTCGTAAAAATGAGCAATTTTTAGTGGATTTTCAACCTTAAAAACGTTTAATACTGTAGAAAACTGAGGGGAACGTGGTTTAATCAAGCTACGAACTCCTGTTGTTTGCCTAGGCCATGTTCAGCTAAAAAAAGCACTAAATTCGAGCTATTCCCCGCCCCCGCCCCGATTAGTATTCTCATTCGATTAATTCGGGGAGAGGGGGGCTTGTCCACCTCTCAGCTCTAGTTTCCATTTCCGGTCGCTTTTCAGCGAGTTCCGGATTAGATTTTTCTTGGGGTTCTTGTCCCAAATTTTTAGCTTAAATTCCCAAATGGCCTCTGCTAGCCGACCCTAACAATTCCCAAAAGACCTCCGCTCGCTACCCCGGTCCCTAGCTAGCCTGCCCTTTCCTAAAGGATCTCTGCTAGCCTGCCCTTTCCTAAAGAATTTCTGCTAGCCTGCCCCGAATCATTCTCAAATGAACTCTGCTAACCATTCCTTATAGTTTTCAATCGTATTTTTTCTAGCGGTCCAAAAAGCCATAGATGGGCTCAGACTGAGGCTTAGGCTCAGGCTTAAGCTTCGGCTTAGGTTTATGCTTTTCTTTGTTTAACTTCTCGAAATTTCAAATGCCACCTCTTTGCCTATGCAAATCTATTCTTTCAGGTCCACCGGGTGCGGAGCCTCAGCCGTCTGGGCCCTCCACTCTCTCCCCACTCTCTCTCGCTCTCTCTCTCCCTTAGGGTGGAGCCGAGAGAGTGTGGCCAGCTGCTTCTGCTGTGGCCCACATCCGATATATCTGCCTCTCTCTAAAAAGAGAGAAAGAGCAAAGAGGGTCCCAGCTGGAATCCCCTGAGGGCACGGGCCCCCAGCCAGCCGTCTGGCAATGGGCCAATTGTCGAAGGTGGGCCGCGACTGGGTCGGCGCCGCCCAGTCCGCCTTTACGGTCGGTTTTTTTATTATTCCTTGATTTAATTTACTTAATTTTATTTATGCTAATTTTTGAGGTACCTTTGCTTATTTTCCTCTTTTTTTTCTACGATCTCTCACCCTAAAGCTTTCAAAAAACTCTGTAAAAACAGAGGAAAAGATATATCGTTGTTGTTCTAAATTTTTATAAATAGCATAATTTAATTTATGCGAATTTTATAGCATTTTAATTAATGCGATCCGAGTTTTAAATTATCTCTGCCTTACAAAGAACTCATTGTAAGGGAATGAATCTCTAGCAGGGATCTTTGAATATTGCTAAATTTAAACTAAAATAAACCAAAAAAAAATTGATGGATTTAACCAGAATTTGAAAAAGCAAATTTTTTTATCAGAAATAGGGGGCTCTTTGAGAGGTCCCTCATCCCTTTCAGCCGATCATAAGTGTTTTCAATTTCTTCTCTCTCTCTCTCTCTCTCTCTCTCTCTCTCTCTCTCTCTCTCTCAATTTCTCGATCGTTCCACTTTTTCAAAATCGAACACCCCGCTATCAACGGGCCGACACTTTGATCGGCTTATTTCGCTCTTTTGAGGCCTTTATGAAGCCTGGAAGGTTGGAAATTTATAGCCTGCACATTTTACCTTTTTCTCTTTCTCTCGCTCTTTCGCTGTCTCTCTCTCTCGCTTTCACTGGCTCTCTCTCTCTCTCTCTCTCTCTCTCTGGTTGATTATTTGCCCTTTGGCCTGAAGAGTATTGAGATGGTGCTCTGGTAGGGATAAGATCGGCATCTATGATCTTCTCTCTCTCTCTCGCTCTCTCTCTCTCTCTCTCTCTCCCTCTCTCCTGCCCACCACAATCGATGACATGCCCTTGAAGGCGGAAATAAATGGCGGGGAGGAATCATCAAGACAGTTCGCGAGAGAGCGGGAGAGAGAGAGAGACAGACAGACCTCGACAGCCTATGACAAATCGACAAACAGACAGAGAAAATGGCTAGCACGAGCTCGGGAACGGTCTTTTGAGCGGCCTTTTCATAAATCCCCTTTTGAATCCCTGCCTCCTCCCCATTTTCAAAAGCTTCGAAAAAGCCGTATTTTTGCTATTTTTAAAAAGCCACATTTTTCTGGATATTTTATGCAAATTACCGTATTTGTTTCCAGGTGGCAGCCCATATGCCCTCGGCCCTGACGGCCGAGCAAATCCAGGAACTATTCGAACGCGTCGAGAATGGGGTCGACGTCTCCGGGGATTATGCGGCCACCGCCGAAATTGGCAGTCTGCGGAATCAGGTGGGAATTTAGACTTGCTGAGGCCTTTAAAATTTTTCCCCCAATGATCTCTGCTAGCCTGCCTCCTGGATTCCTAAATGCCCTTTGCTAGCCTGCCCGCTGTGCTACGCCCGCCTAAAGAATCTCTACTAGCCTGCCCTTTCCTAAAGAATCTCTGCTAGCTTGCCCTTTCCTCAATAATCTCTGCTATCCTGCCCTTTCCTCAAGAATGTCTGCTAGCCTGCCCTTTCCCAAAGAATCTCTGCTAGCCTGCCCTTTCCCAAAGAATCTCTGCTAGCCTGCCATAGCTTTTCAGCTTCTTAAAACCCTATTTTCCAGAATGGCGAAAGCCTCCTCCAAGTCGCCGCCAAGGCCAACAACCAGCCAGTGCTTCGGTTTATCCTGCCAGAGAGCGATCTCGACGATACGGACAACGTGAGTTGATGCTCAAATTTGACCACCTGCTGTCATGCTCGCTTTAAAAACACTAACTTCAGGATGGCTGGAGTGCGCTGTTGATCTCGGCATTTCACGGACACCCCGAGATCGTCTCTTTGTTGGTCGATTCGGGATGCGCCGTGGATCAGCCGGATTTGGTGGGTTACGGTAGAATGGCTGGGGATACGGTAATTTTTTAGATGGGCTGGACACCGCTGATGTGGGCCGTCTACAAGAATCAACCGCAAATTCTGGAATTTCTGCTCTCACATCGGGCCCACGTGAATTTAATCGACGAAGAAGACGGGTTAACACCGTTGATAGTAGCGGCCGGAAGAGGATTTACGGATTGCGTGAGAATCCTGATCGGCCATGATGCGCAGGTGGGCTTAGCTTAGTCTTAGGCTTAGGCTTAGGCTTAGGCTTAGGCTTAGGCTTAGGCTTAGGCTTAGGCTTAGGCTTAGGCTTAGGCTTAGGCTTAGGCTTAGGCATAGGCTTAGCTTAGGCTTAGGCTTAGGCTTAGCTTCTGCTTAGCTTAGGCTTAGCTTAGGCTCCGGCTTAACAGACTTTAATCTTTTTTTCAGGTTTTTCTAACCCTTTAACTTCAGGTGAACGCCTGCGACAAGTTCGGCTCGACGGCGTTGATCTGGGCGGCGCGGAAGGGCCACCTGCCCGTTGTACAAATTTTACTAAACGCCGGTGCCGAGGTGGACGCCGTTGGAATGGTAACCATTTTTCGAAATTGCTAAATGCTCCCAATTACAGTACTCCTCCACGGCGTTGATGCTGGCTACGCGGGGCAACTATTTGCACGTGGTCGACCTGTTGTTGTCGAGGGATCCGAATGTTAATGTTGTTGATCAGGTAGGCTAAGGGTTAGGCTTGGCTTAGGCTTAGGCTTAGACTTACGATAGCATTCCAATTTTTGAAATTTCCAGAATGGCCTTTCCGCCCTGTCGATCGCCGCCAAGGAGGGATATGCTGATATCTGCGATTCGTTGATAAAATGCGGGGCTTTTGTGAACCAGGTGGAAAGGTGAGAAAGAGAGAGCGAGAGAGAGAGCGAGAGAGAGAGAGAGAGAGAGAGAGAGAGAGAGAGAGGAGAGATAGCGAGCGATAGAGAGATAGATAGAGAAAGAGCTAGAGAAAGAGCTAGAGAGAGAGCGAGAGAAAGAGAGAGAGAGGGAGAGAGAAAGAGAGAGCGAGAGATAGAGAGATAGCGAGAGAAAGAGAGAAAGAGAGAGACAGAGAGAGAGAGAGAAAGAGAGAGACAGAGAGAGAGAGAAAGAGAGACAGAAAGACATTAATGCGCCAATTTTTCCAGATACGGAAACTGGATCCTGTCGAGTGCTGTCCGCTCCGGAAACGCAAACATCGTCCGGATGCTCCTTGAAAAATATGCGGATATTAACTGCCAAGACTCGGATGGCCGCTCCCCGCTTCATCTCGCCATCGACAAGTCGTTCATGGACATTGTACTGATTTTGCTGGAAAAACGGCCGAATTTGGAGCTGAAAAATCGGGTATGTTTTCTCTTCTCGCTCCCTCTCTCTTTCTCTCGCTCTCTCTCTCTCTCGCTCTCTCGCTGTCTCTTTCGCCTTCTCTCTCTCCCACTTCTAAAATTTTGCGTTACAGGAAGGCGACACACCATTAATGCGAGCGGTGAAGAGCCGACACGTCGCGCTGTGTGACCTGCTCGTCAAGGCCGGCGCGAAGATCAGCGCCACCGACAGGGAGGGGGACAACGCACTACATTTGGCATTACGGTAAGTGGCACGAGTTTGCGATAGTATGAAATTGTGGCGGAAAAGCGAGAGAAAGCGAGAGAGAGCCAGAGAAAGCCAGAGAGAGAGAGAGAGAGAGAGAGAGAGAGAGAGCGAGAGCGGGAGTGAGAGTGAGAGATCTATCCATTCAGATTTATGCAAATTACAGAGCCCGTAGCAAACGCCTCGCTACCGTCCTCCTCACCAACCCACAGGACTCCCGGTTACTGTACCGGCCGAATAAATTGGGTATGAATTTCTCTTATTTTTTATTAAACTGATTTGATGCTAATTAAGCTAATTATGCTAATTACAGGCCAAACCCCCTATTCGATCGATCAGCAAAATCCGCAACCGATTCTACCCCTGATTTTCGGGCCCGTCGACGCGGAGCAGCATTTAGACGCCATGCTAGGATACGATATTTATAGGTGGAATTTTGATGTTTAATATAATAATTGATAATTAACATAATTTAAATAACTAAATAATTGTGAAATTTTATTGTTATATTTTTCCTATTTTTAGCAACGTAATAGCCGATATTTTGTGCGAACCAAATCTTCAACTGCCGCTTACGCTGGGTATGTAAATATTTACCTATTTTTTCGTTTTGTATATTTTGAGAAATAAGCACATTTTTCCTTTTTTAAGGCCTCTACGCAAAGTGGGGAACCGGCAAGTCCGTACTGCTCCAAAAGGTCAAGGAGTCGATGAACGCGTTTTCGAGGAGTTGGCTCGATGGCATGCAACTACGGTAAGATTAGGCGTAGGCTTCGGCGTATGCTTGGGCTTAGGCTTGGCTTAGGCTTGGGCTTGGGCCTGGCTTAAGCTTAGGCTTGAAACTCCCGAATTTCAGATGGTCCATGCCCGTGCTCTTCTACCTCCTCCTCGCCGTCACCGTCATCACCCTCTCCGTGGCAACCGTAATCTCCATCTTTGGCAGTGTTCATCTCCTGATTACCGTCGGCGTCGTCGGGCTGGTCATCTACCTGGTCTTGGGCGGATTCTACTGTAGGTTTTTCCTCAATGTAACTGGAAAATAGGCATAGCAATTGCTTTAAAGGGACAGTGACAGCCAGGCTTGGCTTCGGATTGGGCCTAGGCTTAGCTTTGCAATTCTCACATTTTCAGGCGTCACCTACTACGGTAGCGAGCACAAGATGTGGGTGCGGAGTATGATCCTTGGCGAGCACGTGGCTAGGATTTTCGCTCATGTTAGGTAAGTAGGGTTACTGTAGCTGTAGCGCTTTTTAGGTTACTTTTCAATGTTATAATGCTGTACGCACCGCAACACTCTGAAAAAGATATGGTATCGAATCCGGTGTGCTTTTTATTTGCGGATTATCATCGATTGTCGTCTTTTGGAGGGGAACAGGTAGGTATTGATCTCTCCCGCTCTCTCCCCTCTCTCTCTCTCTCTCTCTCTCTCTCTCTCTCTCTCACTCTATCTCTCTCTCTATATCTCTGTTCAAATTTAGGCGCTCGCAAAAATTGTGGTGACCCTCTTCGAGGCGGCCGAGAATCACTTTGGCGTGCTGCCAGTGAGAATCTACTGCGCGCTGAGGGGGAACACCTATTACAGTAAGTTTTGAACGTGCTCTAGCAGAGATTCTTTAGGAAAAGGCAGGCTAGCAGAGATCCCGGGCTCCCGGAAAACCTCCGCTTATTGTCCCTTCTTCCAGATACCCTGCAGGGCTCCCTCCGACGCCATTGTGGAGTACCAGTCGTACTCCTTGCTGCCGCCATCATCCTCTCCCTCATACTGTTCGAAAGCTTCATGATCGCGTGGCTCTTCTCGGGCCGGACGTTCAACACCGGGTCGAGGTGAGCAGGCTTAAAGGGAGCATGACATCAAAAGCCATCGAAAGCTGAGATTTACGACTTTAAAGGGATCGTGACACCCCCAAAACCAGCTTTTCAGCCATTTTTTTCGACACTTAATCAGGTGACACACCATTTTTGTCCCGGTTTCCGGTTTTTGGGCACTTTAAAGGGAGCGTGACAGGATGATTTTTACCCCTTTGACTTGGCGATTTCAGCAGCTACCTCTTCGTGTCGTTGGTGTTCCTCGTCTTCCTGATCCTGATGTTGGCCTACCCGCTCTTTGTGGCCGTACGCCATGGTACTCAGAACGTGCCGAAGGGGAGGATCAACTCGGCCGCCCGGGCCATGCACAAGCTGAGATTTGAGGGTGAGTGGTGTGCTGAGGCCGAGGCTTAGCTTAGGCTTCGGCTGAAGCTGATGTTTAGCCTCATCTTCACGCTCATCCACACTTTTCCAGGCCTGATGCACAAGCTCCAGACTGAGGTCGACCTCCTTGCTGACATGATCCGCTCCCTCGACGCGTTCACCAACAGCCAGACGCGACTTGTCGTGGTACGTATCTTTCTCTCTCTCTCTCTCTATGTCTCTCTCTCGCTCTCTCTCTCTCTCTCTCTCTCTCTCTCTCTCTCTCTCGCATTCTCGCTCTCTATCAACTCCTTCGCCTTCTAGGTAGTAGACGGACTCGACAACTGCGAGCAGGAGAAGATGGTGACCACGCTGGACTCGTTGGAGTTGTTGTTCTCGGCGAGAAAGAATCGGCCCTTTGTCGTGGTCATCGCCGTCGATCCGCACATCATCATCTCGGCGATGAATCACAATATTCATAGGTGGGGATGGAGGGCGAGCTAGCAGAGATTTTTGAGGAAATTAGCTAGGCAGGCTAGCAGAGATTCTTGAACTTGGAATCCATGAACCTCCCATCCATGTTTTTTAGTGCCCTCTCCGGAACCGACCTGACCGGTGCCGACTACCTGAAGAACATCGTCAACATGCCCTTCTTCCTGCACAACTCGGCCCTGCGCCAGTTGCAGAACAGGCTGCGCGAGAAGCGGGAGACGTACCTCGACTGGAAGGAGCGCTTCCGGCGCCAGGACACCTTCCATGGGTCCCACCTATCGTTGAGCGGGGCTGGCCTCGGGAATTCGACAGCCAGGAAGCAGACCCAGTCGGCGCTCATCGTCGGTGAGTACAGCCCACCGGGTGATTGTCATATCTCCTAACTACATATCTCCTAAAATATTATGTTTTAGGAGGGAAGTAAAATATTATATTTATATTATATTAGATCTCGACAAAAAAGGGAAGCAAGGTTTTTAGGATAAATGATGTTTAGGAAAAATTAATTTAGGAAAAATGAATATAACGCAAAATTAGGTAATTGACCTCAAACTTGGGTAATTGAACCGGGCGCCGCCGTGCTTTCCCTCGATCCCCCACTCGCCCCCCACCTGGTCCTCTCCCAGGATAGATAGGTCAGAGCAGATATGACTTTTAGCTTCTCTAATCTTGGTTAGGCTTAGGCTTAGGCTTAGGCTTAGGCTTAGGCTTAGGCTTAGGCTTAGGCTTAGGCTTAGGCTTAGGCTTAGGCTTAGGCTTAGGCTTAGGCTTAGGCTTAGGCTTAGGCTTAGGCTTAGGCTTAGGCTTAGGCTTAGGCTTAGGCTTAGGCTTAGGCTTAGGCTTAGGCTTAGGCTTAGGCTTAGGCTTAGGCTTAGGAGATATGGCATTAGGAGAGATGACCGAAAATCCATCCCACGTACTCCATGAGGTCGTTTTTAGGCACAAGATCGGTCGGCGAGGCACTAATGGCTGACGATTACTTCTCGGCGATCAACCCTCGAGCCATGCGACGTATCATTAATGCGTTGACGCTGACGGGGCGTCTCCTGAGAGCTTTTGAGATCGAGTTCTCGTGGCTGGCGCTTGGGCATTGGGTAGGTTTTCTAAGTGGTCTCTGCTAGCCTGCCCTTTCCTAAAGAATCGCTGCTAGCTTACCCAATCTTAAATCAATTCTGTTACCTTACCCTCAGATTCCTAAATGACAGTTGCTGGCCTGCCCACTAATTCCTCAAAAATCGCTGCCACCTTGCCTTCCAACCCTGAACGTCTAGGTGTCGATGCTCGAACAATGGCCGGTGCGTATGTGCTGGCTAATCGAGTACGCGGTCGAATCAAACAACGGCTCGAAGGGCCTGTTCGACATCTACCTGCAGCTCCGTGCCCATCTACCAAAGAACGATCCGCTCTTCACGCAGGACCGCAACCCCGAGAACTTCGAGTCGTTTCTGCGAGCCGTTGGAGCGGAAGGGGTACCAGAGCAGCTGACCGTCAGCCTCGTCAAGCGCTTCGTCCCTTGCACCTCGAATTTGGACCCGTATCTCCGGAAGTTGATCAGAGGTGAGGAGTTTTTGGGTTTAAAGGGACTTGGAAGGCTGAGTTTTGGTTACTGTAGCCCTCTAGAAATCCAAAATTTTCAGAAAAGCGAGAAGGCGTCGAACAGCCCCAACTTGAGGAGCGGCCGCTTGGGTTGAGCGGCACGGCCAAGCATCTCTTTACGGTGGGCATTCGAGGTTAAGCTTGGGTTAGGCTGAGGCTTGGCTCGCGCTTAGGCTTAGGCTTGGGTTAGGCTTAGGCTTAAGCTTAGGCTAAGGTCTGGGTTTGGGCTTCGGCTTGAGCTTGGGCTTAGGCTTAGGCTTAGGCTTAGCTTATTCTTCGGTCGGACTTAGGCGGTTCAGGCTTTGCTTAGACTTAAGTTTGGCTTAGGCTTAGGCGTAGAAAGTGAGAGAGAACTACCTCAACCTCATTTTTTCAGGACGATAAGACCTGGCAAATGGTAGAAGTCCCCCTGGCCGAGATGCGCATCGACCAACTCGTCCAGCTAATCAAACGGCTCGACATCCCGCAGAAACGGTAATTTTTTCGGGCTACCGTACTCATTTTTAGGCTACCGTAATCCATCTAAACCTCAAAATTACATTTAGGCTTGACACCCTGATCGAGAAATTCCGGGCGTTGAACCTGAACGGCTTGGTGTTGTCGACGTGTCAGCTGCCGGAGCTGCAGGCGGCATTAGACGTGGGTTTTTAGGGGTGGATGACGGAAATTTTTGGGGAAGGGTGGGGCAAGCTGGCAGAGACTCTTTAGGAAAGGGCAGGCTAGCAGAGATTCTTTAGTAATTGAGGGAAAGGAGAGGCAAGCTAGCAGAGACCCTTTGGGAATTCAAAGGGGCAAACTAGCAGCGATCATTTAAGAATTTTCAACCCAATTTTTCAGCTTCCACTCGGCGATTGGACCCTGCTCCGACTCCTAATCGAGACGCTTCGCGGCTTCGGGCTGAACGTGCCCGGGATGAGGCAGGAGAAGCGGATGACCACCATTTTGCACGTGAGTCACCATCCCTTTAAAACGACAATTTGTTTAAATACCTTTAAATTAATTTTAGAGGTCCATAACCCAGACCACGGAGGTACGGTATATACAGTAGCCCCCGTCTCCTGCCTTTAAAATATGTATTTTTAGACGTAATTATTTCTATATTTTATCATATTTATTTTTTGCCCACCGGGAGTAGACGTAACCTGTTTAAAAATGCAACGTTTTCCAATTTTTTTTTGGATTTAGGAAGAGGAGGAGGAGGACGAGGATGACCGGGAGCCCGAGCTCGAGCTGGACAGCCGGATGCCGAGCCGAAGGAATAGCTGGAGTCGCGTGAGTTCAGATACCGTTAAACGGGAGTCATGCTTAGGCTCAGGCTCAGGCTTAGGCTTAGGCTTAGGCTTAGGCTTAGCTTAAGCTTAGGCTTTGACCTAAACGTAGGCTTAGGCTTGGGCTTAGGCTCAGGCTTAGGCTTACTGTAAAGTGTTTTTACTCAAGTTGGAGTTTCGGTTCGGGACCAAGTGCATCTCGTGCAGAATTTTTTGCTGATTCCGAATCCGTTTTCCAAAGTTGCTGCGGACTTTTATTTAAAAAGTCATTTTTGGTGCAAATTGGGCTTGAAAAAGCCAAAAACTCGGATTCTAGCCCACTATTCCTTCCTTGGCTCGATCTGTCGAGGGGCCCTGAAGTACGCGCTCACAGCTCCCTTCCCAATTGGCACCATGGTGCATTGGCAAAGTACTCGCTTGCCAAGCGCAGGGCGGCGTTTCGGATCCCCGCCCTGCAACTTTCTTTTGCTTTTTGCATAAAAAATCTAATTTTTTATAAAAAAGCTTGTTTCGACTTTAAGATGCTTGTCCAGCCAATCTCTAGCCAATTTCGAAGTGGAAATTGATTAGGAAAATCGAAAACGATAACGGTTCCTCGATTTTGGTGCAACACACCACCATAATTGCTGTATAACTTTCAAAACAAAAGTCCGCAGCAAATTTGGAAAACCGTTTCGGAATCAGCGGAAAATTCTGCACAAGATGTATTTGGTCCCGAATCGAAACTCCAACTTGAGTAAAAACACTTTACAGTTAGACTTAGGCATAGGCTTAGGCTCTACAAGATGCCGCACTACCTTTAAAACAGGATTAGGACATTTTAAAGGGGCTCGGAAGGCAAAAAAAAATTGCTATTTCTCCATTTCAGGCCCCAAGCATCGTCGCCTCGACCCCGCTGCCAAACATGAGCCGGAAACGGGCGACCGTCTCCGAGCTGGCCACCCAGATGACAGTAGATGGACAGCACGACGCATTAATGGCCAGTCTGGCGGATATGGACGCGCAGGAGACGGAGGGTGAGTAGAAAGAGGCGGATCTTCGGGTCATCATCCATTTAAATCCTGAAAAGTAACGGTAGCACTGGGAAAGCTTAGGTTTAGGCTTAGGTTTAGGATTCGGCTTAGGTTGAGGCTGGGCTTAGGCTTAGGCTTAGGCTTAGGAGTAAGCTCTAGACGAGGGTGCAGCTAAAAATAATAATATTGCAGGCGCTCTCACCCCTGCGCTTACGATAGCTAATATTTCCGCCTATTTTCTAGGCGACCTGCCGAATGGGAGTGTATCGGGAGGAGCATCAGGTCAATATGACGATGATGGAGCCGCAACCTCACTCGATTCGACAGAAAGCCGATTCGGAAGCCGGGAGAATCTGCTGGATCTTGACGATGAGCACGAGCCAATGTTGAGCAGGCAACCGAGCGCTAGGTTGGAGAATTTGGGGTTTAGAGAGTGAGAGAGAGAGGGGGGAGAGAGGGAAGGAGAGAGAAAGAGAGAGACACAGAGAGAGAGACAGCGCGGAGAGAGACAGCGCGCAGAAAGAAATCGAGAGAGAGCGAGAGAGAGAGATAGAGAGAGAGAGAGAGATAGAGAGAGAGAAAGAGGAGATAGAGAGGGGGAGAGAGAGCGAGAGTGAGAAAGAGAGAGAGGGAGAGCGAGAGAGAGGGAAAGACAGAGAACTCGGTAGAACTCCCCTATTCCTTTTCTTTCACAATTTCTGTTGTGGCCAAGCTTTTCAAACCTGGCTTCTTAAAAATTGGCTTTTGAAACCTACCGTAATTTTACTAAAAATGCCTTAAATTTTGGCTATATTTGTTAATAATCCCAATCAAAAAGAGCTTATTAAAACAGCTTTTAAACACCTTATGCTAATTAGGAGTCGACTGCCCAGCGTTTCCCGGGCGGCCATGCGGTAATATTCCCGTTTTTGGCGTTTTTGCATTAATTTATGTATATAAAAACTGCATGCGTACTCCGGCGTACTCCCGCGTACTACTTACGTTCACTGGAATGCCGCGTACTACCGCTTTGATTTATGAAAACTGACGTGTGGATTAATGGCCAAAAATAACGTGTAAAACCCGCTTTTTGCCGTGCGATTTTCACAGCTACCGTATTCAACCAATTGTTTTATTAATTTAACTTTCCCCGTAATCGAATTTTGTAAAATGTCATTTGGAATGTCTTGGAAAAAGCCTTGTTTTTTTATTTAAAAATTTTCAGAGGCGAAATGATGCGCAGCCTGCGGAACAACAGCGTCCACACGGATGGGGGCGGAATTTCGCCCCGCGAAGCGGGGAGTCGCACTTCTTCATTTATGGGTAAGTTCCGCAAAGAGTCTCTGCTAGCCTACCTTCGATTCCAAAAGATCTCTGCTAGGTTGCCCAATTCCTAAAAGGTCTTTGCTGGCCTGCCTCTGAATCCTTAAATTATTCTTGCGAGCCTGACTTACCATTCGTAAATAATTTTTGCTAGGGTAGACTTAGGCTTGAGCTTAGGCTTAGGCTTAGGCTTAGGCTTAGTCTTAGGCTTAGGCTTAGGCTTAGGCTTAGGCTTAGGCTTCGTCTTAGGCTTAGGCTTAGGTTTAGGCTTAGGCTTAGGCTTAGTCTTAGGCTTAGGCTTAGGCTTAGGTTTAGGCTTAGGCTTAGGTTTAGGTTTAGGCTTAGGCTTAGGCTTAGGCTTAGGCTTAGGTTTAGGCTGAGCTTAGGCTTCAGGCTTATGCTTGGCTTAGGTTTAGGCTTGGGCTTACGCTGCTGGCTCAGGCTAATAAGGCTTAGGTTTAGGCTTCAGGCTCAGGCTTAGGCTTAGACTTCTACTAGAGGTTGGGAGTAGTTTTATCGACTCAAATCCTCCCTGCTAGCCTGCCCCCATTTCTAGGCGGTCTTAACGGGATGTTCTCCTCATTTTTCTCAAACAGTAAGTTCGCACTCAAACGAGCATTCGGGCTTCGCATTCCATTCCGGAAATGGCTTCCACGTTTTCGTGTTTTGTCCCGAATACGCGACTGTCCTCTTTGCGTATAGTGACTGCCGAAAAATTCCGATTTTTAGGCAGCCAAGGCTCGGTGGAGAACGAGAACCAACTGACGGTGCTCCGACGTCAAGAACAGCAGGAAAGGGAGCCGTTGCAAGGACTATTTAGACCCGACGACCCGCCCGTGTAGCGCAGTGGGTAGAGTAGTGGGCAGCAGGGTTTGGGGTCCGAGTTCGAGTCCTGGCCGGGGCATTGTTTTGCTTTTAGGTTGAAGCTTAGGCCTGGCTTAGGCTTGGCTTAGGCTTAGCTTAGGCTTGGCTTAGGCTTGGTTTAGACTTGGGTTAGGCATGGCTTAGGCTTATGCTTAGGCTTAAGCTTAGGCTTGGCTTGGCTTAGGCTTATGCTTAGGCTTCTCTTGAGCTTGGCATAGGTTAAATTTGGCTCAAAATTTCGAACTCGAGCGCCAAAATCTCGTAGCATCTTCAGACTTTTGATAGCAAGCTTAATTCCTCCATTTTTATTGTTTGTTTTTGCCTTTTTTTTGAATATTGTAGCCTGGGTAGCTCTCATGCAATCAAATTATGCTAATTATATTTTATGTAAATTTATGCAAATCTCACCCTCAATTTTTCTAGCTCATCTGAAACACATTCCGCTCCCCCACAAGATGATGACCAAATGTTAAGGTTTTAACTAATGTAGTTTGTATGAATTCCCGGCCCGAAAATACGAGTCAATTTGTTTGGTAACCCCTTTTGTTTTTATTTTTGAGCTTAGGCTCAGGCTTAGGCTTGGCTTAACTTAGGCTTAGGCCTGGCTTAGGCTTAGGCTTGGCTTAGACTTAGGCTTGGCTTAGGCTTAGATAAGCTTAAGCTTAGCTTAGGCTTGGTTTAGGCTTAGGCTTAGGCTTAGGCTTAAGCTTAAGCTTAGGCTTAGGCTTAGGCTTAGGCTTAGGCTTAGGCTTAGGCTTAGGCTTAAGCTTAGGCTTAGGCTTAGGCTTAGGCTTAGGCTTAGGCTTAGGCTTAGGCTTATCTTCCTGGCCCAATACCCTAAATTTAATTTATATAGACGCAAATTCATAGCCATCACGCATTAATAGGAGCTTCAATTTCTCATTTCCAAAATCCAGGTCCTGCTCCCCTCCACAAATAATTCCATGTCGTAATCAAATCCAGATTTCAACTTTCCGTTTTTCCGATTTTCGAAGAATTTGCATAGATTTCTAGGCCTCGCGAAGACATTGTGATACCCTCAGAATCCATGGTGTGTGTTTGCCCGTGCAATAAATTGAATGCCTTACTGAATAATTGTCAAGAAAAACGAAAATCGAAAAATCAATAAAATCAACGCTAGGTTAAACGATTACGCTATGAAAATCGAGGCCTAGTGAAAGAGGGCGACGAGGAGGAAGAGGGCAGGGAGGAGGAGCATCAATGGCTGAGTGGGGGCAGAGTTGCAGCCATCTTTGTCCTTGCACTGGTTCGAGATGCGGGTGATGCCGAGGGAGCCCTGGAAACTTTAGCGTGAGCAGGAGCGAGATAGAGCGAGAGAATTAGCGAGAGAGAGGGAGAGAGAGCGAGAGGGAGAGAGAGCGAGAGGGAGATAGAGGGAGAGAGCCAGAAAGAGACAGGGAGAGCGAGAGAGACAGCGAGAGAGCCAGAGACAGAGAGGGAAAGGCAGAGGGTGTGTGTTAGAGAGAGATAGTTAGCGAGATAGAAAGAGAGAGACAGAGAGAGAGAGAGCGAGAGATATAGAGGAAAGTAAAGAAAACCCATCGCCTACCTTGCTCTGCTTGTTGCTGACGTCGCGGCCCGTGTAGGCGCACTCCCTAAAAATTCACGTTTCAATTCCGATCCACAAATGGTCACTGCTAGCTTGCCCTTCTCCTCACCTGAACATTGTGTGCTCATCATAGACCCATTGATCGATCTTCCGGCACCCAACAACAAGCTTCTCCTGGCCGTTCACCTTGATCGGGGGGCAATCTAAGAATTTTGGGTTTTATGCTTTAGGCTGGGGCTTAGGTTTAGGCTTAGACTTCGGCTTAGGCTTAGTATTAGGCTTAAGCTTAGGTATAGGCTTAGGCAGAGGCTTAGGCTTAGAACTACTGAGAACTTCGAGTAATTTTCCTCCATTTCTTAGCCGTGCTACGTCAAATTTGGCGCTTATCAGCGCTGCCTGGCCACGAACAGCTCGTTAAACGCAGAATAAACTCTCCAGAGTACGGGTTTCTACCCGAAAAACTGGTTTAAATTCAGAAACTAGTCGTTTTATAGAGAATTTAAGTAGTATTCGTTTTGAAATAGATTTAATGGATGCTAAAGGCAAAGTTAAGTTAAGAAAAAAGAACATAATCGCGTTGTCGCGCCAAACTTTTTTAATAAGAGTTCCAGGCGTCGATTTTGAATTTTTAATCCTATAATAAACTTTTTAAGGCCTATCAGACTACAACCGAAATTCCTACCAATCAAATAACGTGCATAGTTGTCGTCGCAGTGCGGGTCGAAGCTCGAGCAATTGTAGCACTTCCGGCCCAGCGCCACAGTCGAGAGAACCGCCAAAAATAGACAAAGCTGCAGGGTTCGGCTCATTTCCTGGAGTTTAAATTACAGAAAAAACGTGCAAAAAAATGCGCTCTGAGCAAAAAAAAGAAAAGAAAAATATTTTCCGCTTTTTCGACACGGTGTCAGATCAAAAAAAAAATCAGAAAAGGGCCAATTTTTTCGAGCTAGGGTTAGTAATGTAATAGAAAGTCTTTTAATCGTGTTTTCCGTAAAATTTAACAATTTTTAAAGTGGCAAACTATCTAAGAAACCCAAAAAAAAAGTTAAAAACTGACATTTTGGTGGAAAATCGACCATTTTCGATCGAAAAATCCATGTCTTTGTATTTTTCCTTGATAAAACGATGTAGATTTGTTGCGTTTAGGAGTTTTAAAAACAATTTAGAAATCAGAAACACTGCCTTTTTATTCGGAAAAATGATGCTTAGAAAGTAGCGTTTTCCGCCGGATTACTCCTCCCCCGCCCCCGATAATGCAAGAGAACCAAAAAAACGGCTTTTCGTGGGTTTCGCAAAACCAAACGCAAAGTTTTAAAGCTGTTAAAACAAAAAAGAAGCTAAAAAAGAGAGGTGAACGCTAAAAAAACGCGAAAAAAATCGATGCAGATCTAACCGCGAGCTTACCCCGAATAAGCGCTAAAAGGTGGAAGCTGGGGACCTAAAGCTGATTTCTCCAGAATGCCCTGTTATCAGCGGCATTCTGAAGCCCGTAACGTTTTATTCGTTCGCCACCCCCCCTCCGACTGTTTTTACCGGAGGAGAAGCCTATTGATTACATGGGCTCGGTGACCGGTCAATTCGGGTGCATTTTGCGGAAGAACGGGGGATGGAGAAGCTTGATCAGGCCAGATGAAGCTGCGGTTGATTCGGCGGAGCTGGACTGTTAGCGGGGGGGGGAACCAATTTTTTCCTGAGATTCGTTACGGCCCTATAAAAAATATAGCCCATTTTTATAGCATTTTACATAGTTTTAGATATAAAAACGATATAAAACCAATGAAATTTTTGAAAATGTTTGCCTTTGGTTGAAAATGTATGAAAAATGACTAAAAAAAGGTCAAATTTTCGAATTTTTACAAATTTTAAAAATATTTTTATACTTTATCGCAATAAAAAGCTACGAAAAGCACGATAAAAATACATAATTGATCATCAAAAAAATAGGTCTGGGTTCAAAAACAGAAAGTGGTTTCCTTCCTCCAGAAACCCCCCCTAACAGTTCAGCCCCATTCGATGCTGGAAGAAGCTGAGCAAGCCCGCTTTGAGCTACGCGACGAAGGAGTAAACCACGAAACTATGAAAAAAGTCAAGAAAATAAGAAAAGTTTTTACAGGTTTTCACGAGTATGAGCCGCTGCTTTAAATCCATCTTGAACTTGTCGGTAATCTACATAACCGGAAGTAATTTTTCTGCCCCAAAACCTAGAGCAAAAAGCTTCAAAAAAAACCACTCCCTGCGCGGCGCCTCCAAAAATGGTCGGCAACACCGTAAGTTCCTTTTTATACGTTTAGGGCTCTAGCTCGAACTTCGAGCTCCTCGGTATAGGCTCTCGAAAAGCTTAAAACTCACTCATCTCCCAGGCAGGCGACGACATCAACGTGGCGGGCGAGCTTTTCGAGAGCGCCCAGCTCATCTACATCTACATGTTGGCCGTGGGCACCGTGTTCTCGCTGATCGGCTTCGGCATCGCCTACCACAACTATTGCGCGGCCGCCTTTGGGGTAGGTTTTTTAGTGAACACTGATTTTCGGTGGTTCTGGACTGTTAGCGGGGGGCTCCCTGTTCATCTACAGGTGTGACAAATATACCAAAATGCTCAAGAGACCAAGACGAACATTTTGATATCTTTTACAACCCTGTAGCACAACGGGAAGCCAAGATACAATAGGTACGGCTCGAGGGGAACCGTGAACTGCTCCACGACCCTGTTGTATCTCGGCTCCCCGGTGTGCTGCAGGAGTGCAAAGTATACCAAAATGTTCGTCTTGGTCTTCTTAGTATTTTGGTGTACTTTACAACCCGGTAGCACAGCGTGGAGCCGAGATACAATAGGTTGGGGATGCGGGTGGCTGACGAGTTAAAAATGTCGGTATAAAAATTTCCCGAAGTAAGTTTTATAGTGCTAAAGTAAGAAAAGTCTTTTCGAACGTATCTTTCATGACTTCCAGGTGATGCGCCCGCTCTACCGCATCAACGAGAAGCTGACGATCGGCGAGAAGGTGATCGTCCTGAAGACGTTCCCCACCGACACGCTTCGTCAGTGCTTTGAGGGCTTTGAAAACTTCGAATGCTGCTCTAACCCTAAAAGACATCATCATTTCCAGAGCGCCTCCAAGTCCCGAACATCGAGCAGAAGTGAGCAGCACCGTCCGCCGCGCTCAACGCCCCACCCCGCAGCATCAACTTTTTAACCGCAAAAAGCATATCCAGTTTTTCTTTCACATCTGATTGATAGCGTCCCATTGTCGTCGAATTCTTGGTCTGGTATATCTGGTGATAAACGAGGCATTTCATCACGTTTCCATGCAAAACTTTATCCCTAAACGTCAACCAGGAACAAGAAATAACAACATTGTAAAACAATTAACCAACACACGAAAAAAAACCGCCTAGTCGGCGTAGATCAGCTTCATCAAATCGTCCTCGTCCTTGGCGGCCTGGCGGTCCGTCTTGGGCTTCTTCTTGCCGGCGCGGCTCTTCCGCTGCTCGATGTCGCGCTGGTGCTTCTCCCAGAGGCCGCCCTTCTTCAGCACCTTCTCCTCGAGCTTGCGCAGATGGGCGCCCTTCTCGACTTGGGTGGCAAAGTGCTCGGCGACCTTCTTGGCTTGCGTGATTTCGACCTTCATCCGTTGCATCGACACCTGGAAATAGAAAATTATCTTAAAAATTCAAAAATTAAAAACGTAGGTGCTTTTGTATTATCGGGGGGCTCGAAAAATTTTTTGTATAGAGTATACTTAAGTCGGTTCTTTAGCATTAACGGAGGGACCGAAGTATTTACATAGGTCTAGAAATACCTAATAACTAAAAGGAAATGTTTTATTAATGTTTTTAGTAAAACAAAACGATATTTCAACTAGAAAAACTCGCTAAAAACCTAAAAAATTTGGTCAAAAGTCAGCCATTTTCGTTCGAAAAACCGATATCTTTCCTATTTTCGTTAAAAGTTGTAAATTTTTCATGTTTAGGCATTGCAAAAACCGTTTAGAAACACTTCCGCTATTGTTATGTTTAAAAAAACTCAAAAAAGCCCAAAACGAAGGAAAAAAAGTTGTCACCCCCGATAATGCGAAAGAACCAACGTATAGAAAGAACTTTATAAGTTTAAACTTTCTAAAATACCCACCTTCCTCTCGTAATCCATCTGCTCCATCAGATGAATCCACTTGAAACCCGGAAGGTACTTGCAAAGCCACATGGTGCCCGACGCTGGATGCTTGGCCTTCACCTGCACTTCTACGCCATTTAGCGATTTCTAAAGCACATTATTATTATTTTCGAACGCTCAACGAACCGCCAATCGCTTCGCCACGCTTTTCCGTGAAAATTCCACCCATCCCTCCTTGTAGGTGAGGTGGCGCTTCTTCTTGCTGCCGCGATCGTTGTTTTCGGGGGCCGTGCGAGTCTTGAACTTTTCGGAGGCTCTTGTGGGCTAAAAATAAAAGTGTATCTGATTTTTGCCAATTCTTAGCGATATTTTAAGCACAAAAACTTTAAAAAAAGCTGAGAAGTGTTGATAAAATCGTAAATCTAACCAATTTGGGTAAAAAATGATTTTTTTTAAGCTAAAATCGTTCAGGAATAGCGAAAAACAGTTTACAACAAACTCACCACCAAATAAATCCGGCCCACGCATCCCTTCGAGTACATGTTCATCTCGTCCGTCAACTTGGCCACGTTGAACCCGGGCGGAATGACGGAAAAGTAGACGACGCCCGATTTGTGTTGCTTTCGCTGAAGAAACCGTCATAAAAATAGATACCAACGTTTACCTCAGGGTCGACAAAGTCCTCATCGTCCTCAATCTCCTCCTTCACTTCCGGCTTGACTCCAGCGACGTCTGGCTCGTTTTCTTGGCGGGATGGAGCTGCCTCATCATCGTCCTCATCGAACACCTTGCTGAAGCGGTCATCTGATTGCGGGCTGAACTTTTCGTCTGCGTGTTGACTTTCCGAGACGGAGCTTCTTCTAAAAACAAAAAAAAATAAATGTTAGAATTAACCAGAAAATACTGTACCATTTGCTAAGTTACTATAGGTATAGTAATAATTACGTTAAACTATGTAATAATACAACCTAAATAGCATTAAAAGGTATTATAGTATGTTTTATAGGTAAAAGAGCTATTTCTCCAGTCTTATGATACCTCTAAATAAAGAATTACAAAGCGCGCGAATCGGGCGACATTTCTGAATTGGCCTCAAAAAGTACCTTCGCTTCCGTTTATCCTTTCGTAACGTCATGGCTAGTCGATACCTATCTAGAAAACGGACTTCTACATTTTTTCTTTGGAAAACCTTTAGATATTCACCCTTGCACATCATACTAATGCTTTCGTGTTTACAAATAAATCCTCCAAAAACTTTATTCTTACATTACCAGAATTAATCTCGTTGAAAAGGGCAATAGATACAAATCACAACAGTAGCGAAGCAAACGCGAAATCGGGACCAGTTTGTAACTTATTTTTTTGGTATCGCAAAAACACCGGGTTGAAAAGAATCTTGTACAATTTCTGGGCAAGACAAGCGAGTGTGGGAATGGGAAATGGACTACATTTTTTAATAGAAACAATCGCTTCAATGAAAAATGCTATCGAAACAACAGAAAAATTAGGCCTTGATCTTCTCGGCCATCTCGGGATGCAGGGCGCGCTTCGTCTCGTTGATCAGCTCCTGGCCGGTGCGCTTCTTGTGCAGGTCGCTGAGCACTTGGAGCCCGGCTTTTCGTGCCATACGCCCGGCAACGGATCTAAAATCACGTAACTACACTTATTACGTATTCTTTACCTCGGTCCCAAATCCCACAGCTGGAAAGCGGCAAGCCCGGTGTGCCCGGCGGCGTGAAGGCCGTGGTGCGTCGTCTGCGCGGCTTCATCTCCGTAGCTGAAAAAAAACAATGATAAAGCTGCCCCGGCTTGAAAAAGCAAAAAGAATTGCGTCGGCCGGGAATCGAACCCGGGTCGCCCGCGTGGCAGGCGAGCATTCTACCACTGAACCACCGACGCGCTGGGAGAAGCCGCGGGGAGAAGCCGATATCTCGGGTGGGGAGGGCGGGGCTGGCTAGCCCGGGCAAGCGCTTGCTATCCCCGACAAAAAGCGTCGATCTTGCCCCCCGGAAATCGTCTTTGTCTCGTCGGATTTTTGGAGTATTAGGATTTGGTTCTTTCGCAATTCCGGGGGGGCTAACCTTCTTATTTATAGCCTATGTATAAGCCTATAAATGCTTAGTAAGTGAATAGACAGTATTTTCATAGCGTTTTTAATAAGCTACAACGATATTTCCACTAGAAAAACCATTTAAAACTCTCAAAAAATGTTGAAAAAGTCGCAATTTTGATCAAAACTCGAAACCTGGTCGAAAAATCGGCTCTACACCAAAAATCGATTTTCAAGGAGAGTTCACTTCAAAAAACGTACTGAACCCTGACGTTCTCCACCGTCTCGTTGGCGATCGACTTGCACAGGTTCTTGCTCGCGCTCTCCAGCGCGATCCACACCGTCGACACGCTGGTGATGCCGCCGCCGAGCACCGTGATCGTCCCCGTCACCATGCCGCCCGTCTAAATCATTAAATTTTGTTTTATAGTTCAAAAAAACCGTACATTTCCCTCACCAAATCGGTCCCGGGCACCGGAAGCAATCGAACGGCCCACCGACACGCCCATATCTCCGATTTTGTCGACTAAAATGAGCTTTCAATTGAGGTCATGAAAAATTTAACTCACGCAAATATCGCGTGCACTTGGCGACCACCTTGCCGCCCTTGTGCATGTAGACGACGCTCGACTTGATGGCCGGCGAGATGTTGAGCGGGTTTTCGGTCGGCTGACGCCCGGAGCGGTATCTGAATTTAATTTTGAATCATATTAATTTGTTAGATTTTGATACTATACCATTAAAAACTCACTGCACATTTTTCTTTTCCACTTCACTGGCTACACGGGCCGTAGTTGCGTGCACTCCCCAGGCGATCTGCTCCCCGGCTGAAAAGCTTGTTTACCGCAAAGTACATGGGGACGGAGAGGGCAAAGGGTAATTTAGACTAGTTGTTTTCCGGGCAGTAGGACAGATTATGATGTCTACTAGAACTTTACTTGCGATAAATGGCTCTGGTGCATTAGCGGGGGGGGGACTTCCTTTATTCGACCTAAGCTCATAGTAATGAAAAGTCAGGCGGAAAATTTATTAAAATCGTTTCTATTTTCATTATAAGGCACCTACAGAAGATGGTAAATTTAACCCCCTCCGCTAATGCACCAGCTCCCACACAAAAAATCACCAAACCCCACTTTTCACTAGCAAATTGGCGATGCGCTCGCTGAGGCGCTGCTGCTCCTCCTTCGTCAGCGCGTCTTTCACCTAAAAACAGATTAGCTATTCGGAAATGTCTTTACCTCCTGGGCGCCAAGCGCTGCGTACTCCTTCAGCACGTACTCGAACTCCTCCACGAGCTTCTCGTCAAGGTCAGAGGGCAGCATGATGGCCACCATCATATCTTAAGCAACCAGATTCATTTTACTTGAAAAACCGCTCACTTGGCTGCTCTGGGGTAGGATTCGCGACGACGTAGGCTCCGAATTCGTTCTTCAGCACCGGCGTCTGGTCCTTCATCAGCGGATACACCCAGGGGCCGACCTAAAAAGTCAAGATTAGGCATAATAGGTGAATCTCACTTGAATATAGGCCGAAGCCTTCGTTGTAGTGTTCGCCGATCCCCCAACAAAACGCAGAATCTCCAGAGCTGTTGGATAGGTGGGCGCGGCCGTTTCTTCTCCCTACAACGTCATAATTTAGCTTTTCCTTTTATTACCCGATTGCAATATACCATTAATACACAAAAAAGCGTTTCGATTGTAAGAGAAAAGCGCCCACATCAATCGTAAACAGCTGGACGCCGCCCGGCAAAAGTAGACGAGCTCGGCCTCCTCCTCGCCGGCCGTGTCGAGCTTTTTTCGAATCGAATCCGTGCGCACGAAGCCGTCCTGAAAGGTTATTACAAAGGTTATCACCAAAAGCAAGCGATACCTTTCCGAAAACTCCTGGGCTCGCTTCGCTTCCACCTCCTTGCTGACGCTGGCATCCATCGGGGAAGGACCACCGGCCGGCACATTTTTCGGCCCTTGTTTCTTGAGCATTTTAAACTAAATGTAAATAAATAAATTTCCACAATCTTCAAAATACCGATTCTCCACGCTCGGCTTCGCCTCCATCATCGTGCCCCACAGCTCGGATTTTTGGGCTTTCTAAAGAACGAATTCCGGGGGTAAAATCTGGCTTTACCTTTTCTTTTCCAGCCTCCTCGATCAGGTTCAGCCCGCGCTCGTACAGCGACACGGTGTTTTCCTGAATTCATCATCGTGAAATCGGCGGTTTTGCATACATTTTGAGGCTCCAAAAAACTGCCTGACCCTGCCGCGGGCATCATAAATATGTAATACTCACATAATCGCCATCCTCATCGTAGATGAGGGCCTGGTCGAGGCAAGCATAGCCCTCCGACAGCAGCTCGTCCACCCGGTTGACGCCGTCCTTTTCGCGGGAGAAGCTCCAGAAAGGCATTGCGGATTGGTAGTCTGTAAATGGAGGTTAATGAACCGTTCCTAGCCTGAGTTTCGGCGCAACTTGAGAAAACCTATCGAAGAAAAGCTGCATTTTCATCACCAAAATTCTTTTAGGCCGCGAAAGCCTAAGATGGAGATTGTCCAAGTTTTTCCTAGCATTGTTTTCATGGGAATTTGAAAACTAAAGAATCAAGCTTCTTTTTCGCGCTAAAACTCGTGTTTTAGCCGATGAAAAGTCAAATCGTCGAAATATCAGTTCCAGAAAGGCATTTCTCATTGCTAGTCTGTAAATGAAACCTTTCGTAACATTATTCTCGACGAAAATCGAGCAACTATAAAAGAAAAGCTTCATTTATCTCTCTAAACCACGTTTTTCGCCGCCAACAACTAAACTAACGAATTGACAATCAATAACGTGCATCGCCTGCCAAAAATGATTGTGAAAAACGGCGGGGAACAGGAGCGCATGAGGGACCGCCGAATCGTCGAAATGGGCAAAACATTCAGTGCAACCGGCCCCGGCTTTCTCATGCCCCTCCACCCCAACCACCGATCCCTCGCCCGGGGTCCGCGGGTCCGGAAAGAGTCTAGCCCCGCCCTGCCCTAAATAACAACAATTTCGTAAGGCTGCCCTTTGCGCATGAGTCACATATAGAATCTAGTTCCTACAGAAAGAACATCACATACAATGTCCCGTCATTCTGCGCGACGAAAGATCTTTTCCCAACCTGAAATGCAATTGGGAGGGTAACGACTTCACCGATTTATTCGTCGCGAAAAACGATATCATACATCTGCCCTAGGCTCCTAGACGACACCAGTGCACAAGAGAAAGATAGGGAATTGGCGTGGATAGATGGCTTGACTTGGAGGGCTAGTTCCCTGTCTCTACTTCTCGGCGGGGGGCTGGGGCACGCTGACGAAGAACGAGTCGTTGCACTGCTTCAGGCCATCGGAACTGAAACAGGCGCGTAAAGGGCGAGCAAGAGTGGGTTAGCGAGACGCGGAAGCAGATAAATTTGTCAAAACGTGGAAAAAGTTGTCGTAAGACAATTTCTGGGCTAGACAAATATGAGAAACGCAGGTTTATCGATAACCAAAACGAATAAACGTTAAAAACTCACATGTATCGCTTGTTCCAGAGGGGGATGTACTGTCCAACCGCCTTCCAGTCACAGATGTAGACGGCGAGGAGGAAGGCCGTCGCCCCGTAGGTCCCATAAGTGCGCCAACTAAAAATCAACTTTTACAACGCTTTTTTAAAAAGGTAAGAAAATTTTTGAATAATTAAAGTGCGAAAAAATAATTCCAAGGTAAAAAAACTCACTAGGCTGGTTTCGTCAACGCCTTCTTGAGGAGGGCGCGGAGCGCATGTGCATGCCGAACATCCTAAAGAAAAGTGTAATATCGCCAAGCCCGAACATCTAAAAAAACGAAATAATAGTCAAGGAGGCAAATATTGTTCTGGGGTTCAACCAGTTCAAAAAACAAGACCATTTCCTTGTCGAATGACTTTATTAACCCAAGAAGAATGAAGAACACGTGACGATCCCACAAAGAAAACGTTCGTAAAGCAAGATCCCGGAATATATCACAGAGAAACCGATAGTAATAACAAGGGCGGGGTCTACGCCTTTTGGTAATGCGAATAAATAAGGAGTGTTCAGAGGCACAAGATGTAAAAATGCGATAAAAACGCGTTCAGCCGAGGAGGTTAGTGACGACGAGATGGAGGACGACGTGGGCAGATGAAGTCGCCGAACGCGCGTTCCGGCGATAAATGGGCGAACTCCTCCCTTGTTCTCCTCGTTCACCTGGATTCGGAGACAGGCTGAAAATAGAAAATAATATTCGAGAATGTAATAAAAACAATATGGCAATGTGTGTTTTGAATAAGCCAAAATAATAGATGGCTGAATTGACAGCTATCCAAAATTATGTCAAAACTGCGACGAGCCGGAAACAATAAAACGTCACCCACCAGCCAGCACGAACGAGGCGTCCGTGGAGATGAAGCCGGAGAGGGAAGGCGTTGAACGGGAACGTGCCGACGAGCACACAGTAGATGAACTAAATTTTGGGTTGAAAAAGGACCTTTGTCTTTACAAAAGGGTGTCGATGACGGCTAGTAAGGACAAAAAAAAAGTAGTTAAGGTAAACTTTGGAGATAATAATAGTTACGTAGCTTCTAGACGTAAAATACTTTGCTTTGGGACCAAAGAGTACAGATAACGATGTCTATTACCAGAACCGTGCAACATTCCAACTCTCAAAACAAAAATACCTGATAGATGCCGGTGAGCAGGATGTAGAACATGTAGGCGTCGACGATCTTCAACTATTGCGGCGTCGTCTTCTGACAGTTGTCGAAGAGGTTCTGCAGCACCTTGACGCTCGACGACATCTTCTAAAAAAAAAGGTAATTTCAAGGTTTGAACAAAAGCAAGAAGAAGTGAAAAATAAAGTACCCAAAATTTCCAGGTGGTGATGGTATGCCTCCCGAACAATTTCTCGAGCAAGAAAACTACGTGGCGTCGATAATTCCGGATGTCCGTAAATAGGCATGCTTAGTTCTAATAACGCGCGTGCTTGGAGCTTCATTTGCATTGGTAGGTTTACCGACGGCATTTTCCGGGACTTTTCAGTTCTGGCCGTTTTGAAATTTAAGCTTTTTATGTGACCACTGGACCTCCCTCACCCACAATTATAGATTTGATTGCAACGTTTTTTCAGCTTTATTCTAGGGATAAGTTTAAAATTTAATAAATTTTGAGTTGGTTAATTCGGCGTGGCGACGGATAGCGGCTCAGCACCCGCTTTATCCGCACCACTTTCCGCCACTTGGGAGCCCGGGGCCCGTCCCGGAACCCCCATTCTATGCTCAGAACCCCCCCTTGAGAGGGGCCCTGTTCGAAAGTTGGTTAGGTTTTGAAGATAACCTGTTAAGAGTTTTGTTTTCTACTGTTCTTCCTTCATTTTCTCAGAAGCTTCCTCAGTTCTCTGCAAAATATCCGCTTTCCAGGGCAGCTAACGCGATGCCACCCAAGCGTAGAAACTCGGTATGCGCAGGCTTGTAAGCTGACTGATTCTGCTCTAGAGATGTGGAAGCAACCGCACGCCGAGCCGCAGGATGATATCGACAATACGGACTTCCGGCGTCGTCGCGTCTCCTTCCACCGCGAAAAGTTTGTGCAGTATGTTGGCTTTTTTCTTTGGTGGCAATCTTTCTTTTTTTCAGGCATTACGACAAAGTCGAGCGACAAAATGATCGACTCGCCCAAGAGAAAGGCGCTGAACCAGATCTCGGCGCGTCGACGGATGGATCATAATTAGCTTTTTCTGCTAAAATTTCTTGTTTAGGAAATGTCGCTGAACCGACGCCCAGCCGCAACGACACCACCCGGCAACTCGCCTGGCGCGCCCCTCGACTGCCGAAGAAATCGATGGACCAATCGCACCTGCAGCGTTTCCTGAACGAATCTGAGGCGGCCAACGCGACGTCGAATATCTTCCTACAGCGTGAGTCGATGTTCGCGGTTTTTTCAAGCTTTCGCGATTTCTAGCACCACAATCCGGAACCTCGCTCCACTTCTTCTCAGATTCTGTCAGCATGAGCGTCGACACCCCGATGCCGATGGAGGGCAAGCTTCGTGCCGACGTCATGAACAGCTCGCGGGCTTCGTTCTCCGGCCACAACACCACGGACCTCTCTTTTGCGGATATTAGTGAGTTGCCGCTTTCTTGAGAGCAGATAATTTTGTTTTTAGATAAGACTGCATACTTGTTCGGGGCGGCCGACGGCAGCTCGTGCGCGAAGAAGCCGAAGAAACTCGACTCAGACGGCGCCGTCATCGACCAGAACCGCACGCAGCTCTTTGGGAGCCAGAACAAAGATCCCGTCGACTCGTCGTTCATCAACAAGACGATGGATTTGTTCCAGCACGAAAAAACGACGCGCCCCAATATGACGATGGACATGAGCATCAGCGAGACGGTATAATTTTTAAGTATTGGATTTGATTTCACCTTTTCGAAAAATGGCGATCGATTTTTCATGCCGTGAAAACTTTTGCATTAAAGCCCGCTATTTTAGACGGTGGTAAACCGATCCAGTCAAGGCACCCCCCAGACCGTCGTCTCCTACGAGCACACCCACGTCAAGATCACCTCCGTCGAGAGATGGCATCGACAAGAACGACTGGGACGGCTTCGATGGAGCCGACCGAACAGATGCGCTATGGACGGACCGCCAGGCGACCCCAAGAAGGACAACAATGCGGAAATGGGCATCAACGAGGATCTGCACATGGTTTGTTTTTCGATTTCTATTTTGGAGTTCTTTTCGCAGTATCGGGAGGAAAAACAGGTTTTCTGGATCAGAGCAAAGCCTGAAGTAACTCCGTAGGGTATTTTCAGAATGTTTTTTGGTAAAATCAAACTTTATGTTAGTCATAAAACTATCTGAAAACGCTGGAAAGAGATTTTCAAAAATTCAAAGTTTGGTTGAAAAATCTATATTTTTGGAATTTTAGCAGCCCGAGATGAAGAGGAACGTCGAAGGGCCGACGCTCCACGACGACAGTGATACCACCCAGAAGTGTGGTGGGAACAGTCACGCCCAAGTCGAGAGAACGAGGAGTGTCGATGGTCCTAAACGAAAGCGAGTCCTCGGACGAACTTTTGTACCATCAG
>CATQJA010002641.1:1297500-1322171 GCA_958295435.1 Mesorhabditis spiculigera | reverse complement strand
GTTATAATATCCCAATACGCGCCCCGTGATAGACGTTCTGCAGGGTAAGTAGCGTACGCCAGGCTAGCTACTAATTTGAGTTGCCTTGGTCAACTGAAACACCGCTTGGAGTAAACTACAGCTTCCCCACAGGTGGTGCGGTGCGCCACAACCTGACCAGGGTCAGTCCCAACACGAACACAGACTTTGACTCGGATTTGCTTTGACGAGGTGCTTTGGGAAGGTCGTGGCTAGCCGCCGGAATGAACTGGCGCGCTAACACTGGGCTTTCTGTCCGTGGTGGTGACTCTGCTAAAAAGCACAGGACAGGACGCTGACTTAGGACAACGAGCTGGATTCACCACAAAGCCTTGAACCTTTGCGTCTTTCTGCGTTGCCCAGCGCCGTTATCGCCCGCTGGAACTCTGTGATGTGTCATGCTTTCTTGCGCGCGTCTTCTTCGAGCTGTTTTCGAGGACCATGAAGATTAAAAGCTACGGAGAAGGATCTTTGGCGCATCACACGGAATCTACATTGTCGAAATTGATGGTTTCTCGATGGGGCTTACCGATTTTTAGTGTAGCGGACAGCGCTGCATGCCGTAATTTTTGAAAAATAAGGGCAGCAGCGTTAAAGGGATGCCGGCGGCATCGGTCGATCACCCTGATCGGCTTTTTGGCAAGTAGCCAACAGGGCAGAGAACGCGCCACGCTATTCCAGGCTTTCACAGACAGGCACGGATAGCTTTTGGGCTACGGGGGGCTGCCCTGCACAAGGGGACAGCGCGCTTGCTACGTTTTTGTTCGAAAATGAACAAACTTTTGAACAAAATTGGATTTTTCTCGAAATTTTTATAGAAAAATTAGAAACTCAATTAGATTTAAATATTCTAGACGCCAGGGCGCAGCTTTTGAGACCTAACTCTCGAAAATCTATTCCGGTACTTTTTTGTGATGGTTTTAAAGTTTAGTTCAGGATTTGTGCGGGTTTTCAATAGCGCAGAAACCAAGCCTTGTCTGGGAATTCTGAGTCTCCAGATTTGCAAAATCAAGGTCGATTACCCCGGTGCGGGAAGTCGGCGCTTAAAATGGCTCCAAGTGGCTGTTTTGCAAAAATGGACGCCAGTGGATCACGTCTCTTTGTTATGGGGCTAATTTTTTCCAGATCCTTATTGTTTTAGCAGTTTTCAAAGGCTGAAGCACTGGGCTGGTACCAAATCGAAAATATACCCCTATACGGGTGAAATATAGCCCCTATGAAAAAAAATATACCCCCTATAGTTTTTTTATAGCCCCCTATACGGGGAAAAGCGGGAACTTCAGAAAACCCACTGGAACTCTTCGGTTTAGCGATGAAAAAGGCTCATGTTTCGGTTTCTAATAGAGAAAGAGACGCTCTATCGGGTGAAGTACGCGAAATCGAAAGGAAATTCGGAATTAATTATAAATTAAGCCAACAAAGTTACCCTCGCCCCATAAGAACGTATAGCCCCCCTATATAAACATATAGGGGGGCTATATGAACGTATAGGGGGGTATATAAACGTATGAAGGGGGTATAGTTGCCCCTATACGACAAGAAAAACATAGGGGCTGTCTCAAAGTCTTTTTTGAACAATCGTTAAAAATTCATACAGCCTCGACAGTTTTGGGTCCAAAACAAATTCCGTGTAGAAGAATACGGGGAACACGATGGCGTAGGAGGAAAAGAGCGAATATCGACCACTTGTTTTAAAAATGACAATTAAACTTTTAATACCCCCATAAACGATTTATGTGAAAAATTTCATATTCTTTGATCTATAGGGGTATAGGGTACTTGGGTGATTTCATCATTTTTCCTCGAATCCTTTTCGAACTTTTGCAGCTCTAAAAGGGCTTTTCTGTGTTTGTAGCCTACTACCCCACCTTATTGCTTAATTCTAAACCCAATTTGGCTCACTTCATTGGCCAGTCGGTGCGATCTCATTTTGCCCACCCATTTCGTTCCAAAACTCATTTCACAGCAAGGTTTCGAGATTTTCTGGGGCATCTGAGTCGTTAGTCAAGGGAATATTATACTCATCATTTCTAGTTTGCTATACTTAAAGTACTAAGTACCCAGTCATACTCGTGTATGGTCTTCCTGCATTGGCATTGAATCTTACCCAGTAGTTAAAGGGATAAGGATTGCACCAGTAAACCCCCTTTGCGAGGCTTAAACTTCTTGGGAAATAGCCAACGGGTAGAGAGACTGCCCTGGCGGCCGGCGCATAGCCACAATTCTTCCTTGGGCAGCCGATCGACTTATGCCGACCTAAATAGAAGACCAAACTTACCTACAATATACCTAATTATCTCTTTAAATAGAAGGTTGGATCTGTCAACGGCCTCTATAGCCTTCGATAGGCTCCTATAACCTGTCACATATAGCCCCTATGTATCGGGGTCATAATTCACCATTCGGTCCCAAGCTTGACCGGCCCCGTGCTAAGAGCAGCAAAAAGTTAGCAATTGCTAAAATATGCAAGCCTCGGCTAAGGAAATCATAATTCAAGGGCAGAAACACTCTCTCAAAACGGCGTTTTCGTCTTAAATATGGGGGCTATGAAAAAATTTCATACCCCCATGAGTTTTTTTATGACCCCCATATGTTTTTTTATAGGGGCTATGAAACATCTATAGCCCCCCTATAAATAGGGGGTATTTTTTTCGATTTGGTACCAGCCCAGTTTTTAAGCAAAACGCAAAACCTTGGCAAAGGTTTTGGGGAGAAATAGCGGTTGCACGTGGGTCCCGGGGGTCGAACCCGGACCCTCTGTTCGAAATTTGGGATCGGCGCTAACCGATTGCGCCGCGGCTCCGGGGGTCCTATCCGTGCCTCCGTGGAATGCCGTGGCGCGCAAGGGCGAGACGCAGAGACATTTTCTTTCCCTCGCGTCACCGATTCCTTATGCCGTCGTTATCCCTTTAAACATAATCAAAATTAGTGGTTAAAAAACCAAAAATCTAGGGTTTTCGGACGGCGTTTTTCAGAATCCTGGACGTTTTTGTCGAGATTTTGAGCACCCCAGTGGTTAGAGCATAAAAACATACCCTACGCTATTCAATTACTGCCCGGAAACCATAATTAAAAATTATTACTTTAACAAACTCAAATTTTATTGATTAAAAAAGTTTTACTAGGTTTTTTGGGCTGAGACCCAATATATTAGTATCATTTTCGACACTGTACTCGATGGTGTTTTAAAAAGTTTCAAAATCGAGCAATTTCCAGAAAACACAAAATTCCCCCCGTTAAGCAACCGTTACGAATTATTTTTGGATATGTTATTACAGGATCCGTATTGTAGATTCCATTCGATACAGGGATCAAACGGTTTTCCGGTCCTTCCGACTCGGAATTGGTCCACAGTTGTAGAGCGGCGCGATCGTCTGACCCCCACCATAAATATGGGGCGCCCTATAATGGGGGTATGCTGGAGCGCCTATTTCTCCGCCCGGATACCCCTAACGGTTTGTGTATACCGGAAAGTCCCCGGTTTTCTCTATAAACATCCAGGGTTTTGCGCCTTTGTCATTTCTAAACAGGCCGATGCAACGGGAATGCCTTTCTCATAAAACAAAACCACAGTACTATTATGGGATCTAGCACAATTTAAGGAATAGCGGAGCATTTTGAGAATTCACGATAATCACCTTGCGAAAAATGCGCCCGAAATCCTTGTATTTTATTCCTTCTAGCAGGATTTTATCTGAAGTTCTGGACCAGCAGACTTTCCGAAGCATTTAATAAATACCTCCCAGCAAAAACGATTTCGAACCGGGGCTGGCTCTGGATGTTTTGAGATCTCGGCCATTAGTCTGTCCCAAAACATGGCCACTTCAGGGGGGGGGACCACAACATATCTATCATCCAGCATCATATGGGCTCACTGATCGAGCCATTCACCACCAGATTCACTTCCGCTCAGTGCGTACCGTACGGTCTTGGTTTTACAGGATTTTTGATGTTACATCGCAAGAAAAATTGAATTTTCACTAGCAGGTGAAGGTTCTTTAGGATTCGTTGGGGGACCAACTTTCTTTGGTGCAAGCCCAAAATGTTTCTATGAATAGCGGATGCGTTTTTACATTTTTTTGGCTATTCCTTGGAATAAAAAATTGCCAAATCTGAATCGAAAGTTTCATTTTAAATTCATGTCATTAAAATAAAAAAAATTTTTTTTTTTATCACAAAAAAAAAAATAATTATATATTTTCTATAACCCACCCCAATCTTTTTTGTTTTTTTCTTTCTTATATATTAAAGAAAAAAAAAAAAAAAAAAAAGATGAAACCTAATTTATTTATGTTAACCAGGCCACCCCGGATAACTAAAAAAAATGGCCCACATGGGAACCCTAAAGGACCCAGGCGAATTTAGAAAAAAAAATGGAAACTTTGCTGGTGCTGTCGATAACTGCCTCCGTTAGATAATTACCGATTTATAAACAAGGGACGAAATTCACGAGCAATCGACGATTATACCTTTCAAAACACTATTTCAACGGCAAGCTTTCTCACAACTTGATCAGCACTACGGTGACCCGTATGACTCATCGAAACCCCTCATTATTTCCTTGTTATTTTCCGGGGTGGTCTGTTTGTCGGTGTGTATTTTGGGTTGAGTCATGTGTCCCACCTCCTCCCCGTCTATTCTTTGTCCTCTTTCCACCCGGGGCCCCTCTACCCCGAAGATATAAATCCCGCCGGTCGGCGAGTCTCCGATCCACAGGACCCACCAAAATATTTGGTCCAGCCGCCCCATCTGTAGCCCTTGTTTTCGCTCACGTTTTTGGGGCCACTGTTTTTTGGTGAACTTTTGTTGGTGGGATAGTGCAGGTTAGTTTTTCTACGCTCAGACCGCCTCTAATATAACCTTAATTTGGTAAAACTAAACTTTACTTTCTCTCCCCCCCCACAAGCCAGAAATATTTTTCGCTAGAAATTTTTATTTTGCATTATTTTAGGCTGCAATTGAAACTCTTAGTATATTTTTTGATGCTCTATTTAATGGCGGGGCGAAAATCCCGACAGATAAGCGGAAATGCCGACAAATTTCGGGGCCCCCGACCCTGGGGGGATGGGGTGGTACAGGAAAGTCAATCCCTTAATTTTCTCGTACTCGATACCAGCTAATATTCTCCCAACCTTCCAAATGACGATGCCTATCTTATCTTATCATCTGGTTAGTACTTTATTGACGTACTGTGCGCCTTCTTTATGCTTCAACTACATTCAAGCCTCCATTTTATACCCTCAACACAGTGCCCGTCAACTATTAACAAATTTTTCAGAATGAATTCTCTGCTCGTAGTACTCCTCGTTGGCATCGTTGCCATCGCCGCAGCCAACAAGCAAACGGTGGCCATCGAGGGTCGTCTGATGTGCAATGGAAAGCCGTATTCCGGAGCCAAGGTCAAGCTCTACGATCATGACACTTGTAAGTTATTCTCTTTTTTATATTTACCATTCTTGTAGTCACCACGGACGACAAACTCGCCGAGACCCAATCGGACGGACAGGGCTATTTCAAGGTGAGTCGTTTATCAGAGGCTCTAAATAACTTCATTTAGCTCGTCGGCACTGGGCGTGAGGTGAGCCGTCTCAACGCCAAGTTCAACATCTACCATCGTTGCGGAAAGACTGTAGGTTTTTATTGAACGAAAAATTCGGGGATTTGCGAAAATATGGCTAGAAAACTCCGTAAAAATGACAAAATTCAGTTGCCCGTCTGCTACTACAAGTATTCATTCGCCGTCCCATCATCCTTCGTCAACTCTGGCACCTTCGCCAACAAGGTAAATCAAGCTCTCCTAATTTAGAAGATTTTACAGTGCTGAAATACGCAACTTACCATATCCTCTTTTTTCAGGTGTACAACGCCCAAACCATCGAGCTATCCCTGCTTGAGAAGCATCGCGATTGCCTCAACTAAACGTCTCTCCAAGCTTCTACTTTTTGTGCTATTTTCAGCAATTGATAGAGGCCATCTTGCCATGTCATTTACATCCCTTGGTGCTGACCTGCCATTCCATTCCATTTCATGCAATTAATCCGGAGTACAATAATCATACTAATAAACTGATTTCAGGTATCATGGTCGGCGTAATAATTCGCGGGTATCTCTGGAGGTGAACAGACAGACAAACAGCCAAGGAGGCCGATAGGGATCGTGCAGAGGAATGAAATGGCCCAGGTCAGGAGGATGGGCTTGAAATTTAGACTTTCGCACCCAGCAGCAAATAAAAAACTAATTAATTACGATTGATCCATCGTTAAGATTTACGATATACAATACCAGGTCGAAAAGCGACACGGAACCATTTTCTCCGACTTCCGCTTCTGGTCAGTTTACGATTTTTGAATTGCTGCTGATGGGTCAAAAGGCCCAGAGGCCATAGTCCTCCTCATTCCGTTTATCGGCCCTGGGGGCGACAGCCGACGCCTGTTTACATCTACGGTTCGGGCCCGTTTTCCTCGTTTTCCCCCCTTGCCGTATCGCCACGAAAAACGGCCACACAGTTTTTGATAAACTGTCGTCGGGCCTGGTGGCCAATTTTCTCGATTCTCGAGCCGGCAGGACAGTCATATGATCTCCTGTTTTGACTTTTATTTGGGAGTGGAAGTTTGATTATTTTGGTTGATTGATAGGCTTTTAAATAACAACATTACGGGTGAGCTGTCTTTTCAAACCCAACCCATCAATTCTTAAACCTGTTTTCCTCCCATATCATTGACGAAAGACCCATCGCTCAGTCAAAGTTCTGCTATTTTCCTAGAGCTTTCAATGATACCTTATACCTAGATTTCAGATGTCTCTCACAACCTTCGCTGTGATTTTCGCCGTCTTTTTGGCATACGCAACTGCTAATAAGCAGACGGTGGCCATTGAGGGGCGACTGACATGTGAAGGGAGACCCGCAGCCGGAGTCAAAGTCAAGCTCTACGATCACGACACTTGTAAGGGTTTTTTGGTCAGAAATCCAAAGAATTTTGTCTATTTGCTGATTACAGGCGAAGAATGACTACCTCTATCATTTCAGTCACCCTTGACGACAAACTGGCCGAGACCAAGACTGACCACGAGGGCTATTTCCGAGTAGGTCCCAAAAGAATACAATTTAGAAAGCTAAAACACAAAATGCCTCTGTAATTGCAGATTGCGGGTACGGGCAGCGAGGTGAGCCGCCTGAACGCCAAATTCAACATCTACCACAAGTGCGGCATGACGGTGCGTTACTGTAGTCGGCAACGCATTTTGTTTCGTTTCCAGGTTCCGCTTTGCGATTACAAGTTCTCATTCGCTGTCCCCTACGATTTTGTCAACACCGGAACCTATGCCAACAAGGTAGGACGAGCAGAAAATTACTTTATAAAATTTTTTCTTTTTACTTTTTTTAAAAAAAAAAAAATTTTCTAGAATCTTTGACTTGTTCGTAAAAATGTAAGAAAAATTACCAAACGTGCCTAGATTTTGCATTTTCAAAAATGTTAAAAATATTTTGGTACTTTGCAGCAAACAGAAACTACTAGAAACTTAAAAGATACACGATTTATTCTTAATGGACCGAAAAACAAAATCCCCCCTGCTAACAGACCAGTACCAAGGGGGTGGGATCAATCAACGCCGCCGCATTCTCAGTATTATTATTCCCGCAGAAAGGAGGTACGAAACTCTAACGTAAACAATAATAAACTATGCCCTATGAGGTCATGCTTTTCCCTTCCCGAATCTCTCAGCTTTCCCAAGTATGATATCAATTCAAACAACAGAACAGACGTTGAAAGCATACCCCCCCCCCCCCCCCAAAGCACGCGATACCCGATGACTCACCCGCACTTTTGACCCTGATTTTCATAATCGTCAGGGGAAACGCGGGGTATTTATGTGGAAAAACCGGCTCCACTGCTGACCAATTCATACTATCCACAGCTCCAATTTCCAGGTCTACAACGCGCAAACCATCGAACTGTCCCTGTTGGAGAAGCACCGTGACTGTATCAACTAAACGGAAAAGACCTTGACAATTTTCGGCTTACGAATTGTTTGTTCTGCTTCTATGCTTACTTCGCTTGACCCTTGATGGCTATATTTTTCACCTTCAACACCCGGATTCCTTGTCTAAATGCCGGTTCCTATCTTATCAAGTGCCTCCGCAACTCACCCTCTATCATTCGGATTCTTCTCCATAAGCCTCTTCTATAATCACCGACCCCGCATTCAACAATAAATTTTTTTCAGATAATATGTTGCGCTGTGTGGTGTTCCTCGCCCTGGCTACCGTAACTCTGGCCAGCTACCAGTCGGTTCGGGTGTACGGCACGCTGACGTGCAAGGGGCAGCCGTACGGAGGAGCCAAGATCAAGCTGTACGACCATGATACATGTGAGTTGACGCGAAAGGACGGATAGGGGTTAATTTGAATTGTCGAAAATCATAATTGAAAATTTGTACAAGCAACTCTCCCAGAAAAAGCCAGGATCCTATCCAAAAAATTTTATCATATTGAAATGTCGAGATTCTGGGATTTCGACATCATTAAATTTCGGCATTATAATAGCAAATCCACCTATAGAACTGCCATTTTTAGTCACCCTCGATGATAAATTGGCCGAAGTCCAATCGAATTCGGACGGTACCTTTGACATCGAGGGTGTCGGAAATGAGCGCACTCGGCTGAACGTCAAGCTGAACATCTACCATCGATGCGACAAAACGGTGCGTTAGAAAGGCTCGCCTCTGACTAGTAATCCATTCGTTCCAGATTCCGCTTTGCTACTACAAATACTCATTCCCGATCCCATACTCTTACATCAACTCGGGACCGCGAGCTCAGAACGTACGTATTTACCTGGCGTAACTATTTATAAAAACGCTCTTTAGCCCTACAACATCCAAACCCTCGAACTGTCCATGCTGGAGAAGAACCGCGACTGTTTCAACAAGAAATAATTCATCTAACTTTCTTTGACAGGAATAATCCTTTCCCCCAAAAAGCTATTGACTTTCCGCAGGTTTCCGTTTCGATACTCAACCCTTGAAAGTGCTCTTACTTTTTACTTTATTTGCTCCACACGCCAACTTATCAAACCTCATGCCATGTTTTCCATTCCGGTGCTCTTTTTTCGTGGATTGAATGAGATTTTATAAACAAAATAAATTTCAGATGATGCGAAGCGTGTTGGTGCTGTGTTTGTTGATTGGAGCTGTGGTCGGCGGCTATCAATCGGTTCGGGTGCTCGGAAAGTTGACGTGTAAAGGGAAGCCCTACGGAAATGCCAAGATTAAGCTGTACGATCATGACACGTGTAAGTTTAAAGTAGGGTACCCCCGCTCCTCGTCCTGTCAGTCTTATTTTGGTCTTCCTGCCCCCCCCCCCCTTCCCTTCCTTTAGAACGTTTAAAACCTCCGGCGTTTGGAAAATATAAAATCACTTTCTTCTAAGGTTCCGGTATTGTTAATAAGAATAGCGTCGTAATTATTTAATTTGTTAGACATTTTTATTATTCCTAAAATCGATAATTTTACAAATTTTTATTTAAAATACAAAAATATAGGCTTTTCGACCAAAATTCGCCTACAAGATATTTTCCCAGTATGTTTTTAATTTTTGTGATTATTTTTTGCTTGAATTTTACCAAAAACACTACTAAAATTTGCTATTACCTTACTACGCATTTATGGAACGATAGGAAAAGCTGGTGTGAAAGAACCAATTGAACTTTGGACTTTGAAATTTTGAAATTTGTAAGACATTTTCAATCCAACCCTCTATTAAACTACGAGACCGCTTGCTTACAGTCACGATGGACGACAAGCTGGCTGAGGTCCGTTCAAACGCCGACGGATCTTTCGAAATTGAGGGAATCGGTTCGGAGAGGACCCGGCTAAATGTCCAATTAAATATCTATCATCGATGCGATAAGACGGTACGGTAGTGGATACAAACTATATATCGGTAACTCTAGATTCCACTCTGCTATTACAAGGCGACGTTCCCAATCCCATACACCTATATCTCCACTGGCCCCCGGGCACAAAAGGTAAGCATTGTTAGCAGCTGTTCAAATATGGTATCCAAATTATATTAATGAAACCACGAAAAACACCTATTTCAGCCCTACGATGTACAAACAATCGAGCTGTCCATGCTGAAGAAGGAACGTGATTGCTTGAATTAACGCTAGGCAAGCAATAAAAGATCTTTTGCCCCCCTCGTACACAGGTATTCTGCCGCGTTTTCATTTATTAGAAGTCGATGTGATTTGGTTGTGCAATTATGTTGTAATAAACTTTGTGCTTTTTCAAAATTCATCAGATATTTCGGGATTTTATGTGGGCTGTCAAATTGCACCGATCGAAAAATTGAGCCATCGATGAGGCGGCGTATTTTGGCGGAATTGCTCATCAAAAACAACGCATTCAACCTTCAAATCCATTCAAAGAGATTGGCTAATATCTTGCAATGAAACGACCAGCTCTAATTTTTCTAATCTTGTCGATATCTTTGGCACAGCGCCACGAATATGAAGATGAACATGTGAGGGCAATTGGGAAGTTGACCTGCAATGGGGAACCCTATGAGGGTGCAAAAGTGCGGCTTTATGACGAGGACTTTGGTAGGTCTACAAGTTCAGCAAAGTCTATTTTGAAACAAATCAAGTCACCCCTAACGATCAACTTGCCGAAGTCATCACCGAAGAGTCCGGAACTTTTGACGTTGAGGCGACGACCAGCCAGTTGACCTGGCTGAACCCTGTGCTGACTATTCTACATCGCTGCAATCTTACCGTATCGTAGCGTATCGTTATCAAATCTTTTTTCTAGAAATACTATTATATCTGCTACTTGAAAGTGGAATTCCCGATCCCGACCAAGCATATTGGCAGGGGAAGAGGTGCAAAAGCTGAGGTATGTTGTTGTTTTTTAGCTCCTTTCCAAATTTTCGATTTAACCACCAATTAAATCTCAAGTAAGTAAGTAAATTTTAAGCAAATCATCAGCACAAGGTTAGAAAGTTACGGGAAACTTGATACTGAACTAGAAAAGCCTATGACGATTCTAACAATTTTCGAAAATTTTTGACTTTTTGATCAAAATCTAGGCCCCTAATCCAATCAAAATGCCCAAATTTTTCTATGAATTTTTAGTAAGCAAGGGGAACAAAATTAAACGTCCCCCTACTAACAGTCGAGTACTGATCACTCTACCATTTCAGCCCTATAACCTCGGCACCTTGGAGCTGAAAAACCGGGCCCGCGACCTATCCTGCATGAGCTTTTGGTTTTGAGCGCCAAATCTTGTGGAATTTCATACGCAATAAAAACCATTTATATACACAAACATAAACACGTAACGTTCGCTAAATCTACATGAAAAACATGGTGGCAAAGTACCGGCTAGGTGAATAGATTAGGTAGTCAGAGACGACATTCAATATTCCGGCCGGGCAAGCATTTTGCTGAAAATCGCCGAGCCTTGAAACAACTATATGCAGGCCCGGATCCGCGGGGAGTCTTGCCTGAAAAATGTGTATTTGTAAAATTAGCTTTAGCGACGCTTACCTCAATATTCACGTAGGGGGTCCGCCGCGAAAAACTTGTATTGTTTACGCATTTCCAGTTCTCATCCTGCGACAGCCGATTTCTGAAATTGTTGTCATCGTATTGTAACTTTTCATCGGGAGTGTTATGTCTGATTTCCCACCTTATTTTCTCCATCTGAGCTTTTGGGATGTCCACAATGATGGTGCCGGTGAAATTGACGCAACTCGGTCCCTCCAGCACCTGATTACAAACCATAACCCGCTTAGATACTGTCTTCACAAGCCAACTTTCTGTAATTACAACCCTTTCCGATTTTTGCCCCGCTCTCGCGAGGGGGCTCCAAAAATTAGAGTATACTCATAATTGTTCGTGTGCACGGAAATCTTTAGTAAAAGGCGAAAGATTTTCTCGGTCAAATGCACACGAACCAGAGGTATTTGGGGAACAGTGGAGGGGGGTATCTGGTGTGGGGGTGGGCCAGAGGGAGGTATAGTTGGGGAAGGGCAACAAGCAGACGGAGAACACACACACACAGCACCAGCCTTGACAGGGGGCCCCGTATTGAACAGGGGATGCGAAGAGAACGCGCACGCCCGCTGTTTGACTCCCGTAAAGGTGCGAGAGAATTTAATAAGTATTAAAATTTATACAGTTAAATTAGTGTTTGAATTGTTATCCGAATTTTGCGTTTTTGCCATAACTATTTTATTTTTCATTGTTTTAGGCTGAAATTAAAACTCGTAGTGTTATTTTCTTGCGCTCTATCGTATGGTGTTTAGGAAATTTTGTAAAATATGGAATAAGTCAATAACTAAGGAGATCGCATTTAAATCTGACTTTTGCTGTAACTATTTTATATCACCTTGTTTTTAACATTTAACTCGCTTATTAAAACCCTTATTATATTTCTTGATGTTCCACCTTTGAATCTTTAAAATTTAGAAAATAGCGAAAATATCGAAAGCTAGCTTTTTACCTCACATTTGGCGGTTTTTGTTTTTGCTATAACTTTTCAATATTACAATATTTTGCGCTCTACTAAAACTCTTACTAGGGAAGCCCGTATAACAAGTATCGTCGATTTCCCCCTTTTTCTTTTTTCCGATATTTTTGGGGTGGGGAGCTTTAAAAAAAAATTTAAATATATAAAAAAAATTTTTTTTTTTTTTTTAAAAAAAGGGAGAAAAAAAAAAAAAAAAAAGAAAAAAAATTTTCTAAATTAAAAAAAAAAATAAAATTTAAAAAAACCAAAATATTAAAAATAAAAAATTGGGGAAGGGGGGAAAGGATAAACGAGGAGGTTTTTCTATTTTTATATTTTTCCACCTATTCTCAATTGGGGGTGTATAGGAGATTCCCAAAATAGATATTTTTTTGATGCTACATCGAATGGCGTCGACAAAATCCCGATAAAATACAGAAAATGCTACCAACCTGCAATACCTCAATACATTCTTCGGTGGAAATTTTTCGTATCCGTATACTATTCGACGACGTTTTGTCGAAATCGATGGCTAGCGTAGAGGGTAGTGACAATATTTGCACGCCATGAACACCGGCGGATAGAACACCATGGTAGCGGGGCGGGTAAAGTTTTCTAGACATGGCAATAAAACGTGTAGGTTTATTTCGTTATGTACCTCGTTAGCCACCCCCTCAATAGCGTCGAAAATTCCTTGCACTCATCGCGAAAGCTGCTGGAACAATGGAATTTTCAAAGAGCAAGGTAGCTTACACAATTTTCGGGTCTTCCCAGGCGTAGAGCAGGGTTTTTACGTAGATTTTTGATAGGAATTTGATGAGGTTTGGCGTTGCCTGAATCCAAATACTGGTATTCTTTCAATTCCTAATTTTTTTCTTACAATTCCTGAGCAAAAGAACAAACCGGCAATTGATATTGAATTATCAACACGTCGATCTCGGCATTAATTATCCGCTGGTCCTCGCAAGCAATGTCGAAATTTAATAATTCTTTCTGCTTTCCCTTCGTCCGATAGACAATGAAGGTCTCAGGGTCAAAGCGCTTCTAAAAATCAATTAGGCTTTTACAAATACTCCGTCTACTAATGAAAACCTCACCAGTCCCACAAAGCAAGCGGCTATCTTCGGGAAGCCGAATTTGTCTCGATTTTTCGACACAATAGCATAGAATTTCCGTGACACCATGCGCACCACGCCCAGTACATCCCGTGGCGCCAATTCATTGAGAATTTTCAGCAATATTTCAGCGGGTAATCGCTCCATATGGCAAATATCTATTTTTATTTACGGTTGGTGCATGTGAGTGCAAGACGCGAAAGAAGGAAAGGGCAAAATCGAAGCACCACCCGGTCCATATGGCGCGCTCGTTTAAAAAATAAGAAAGGAAAAAATCGTTTCTTTGTGCAAAATTGCACCTTATAAATTCATTGTATGCAACGGGTATTCGATCATTCATACAAATAATTTATTAAAATGACAAGCCACAATATATATAAAATACAATGAATTTATTAAAATAAACCCAAACGACATGTGCTTAAGAATGAGAAGATTTGAAAATTAAGAATGGCTACTAAAAGTGGCCACCCTGCAAGAATGCGGCTCATATTGGCTGGCAGTCTGGGTGTTGATCGTTCTTTGTGTGCTCTCCGCCTGCCTTCTTCCCCTCTGCTTCTTTTATCTAGGCAATCACTATCCAGGAAGAAAGAAAAGCCACCAGCTGAAGTGAGGTGCAAAAGTCGCATCTTATAGATTAAGTTCAGATCAGCTAAAAAAAAGTCATGCTAACAAAAAACGTTTTTTAGTCTTCAATTTGGGGTTCCGCTTATCTTGCCAAAAATTTTGCGTTGATACCTAATATGCTTAACAAATTTTCTAAAAAGCTATTTTTGGAACTTCATGAAGTATTTAAATCAGGAAAGGGGAAAAGCCCTTTACTCCACCCCCCCCAGCCCGTGGGTCCCAAAAATTTGTCGGCATTTCCGCTATTTTGTCGGGATTTTCGCTCCGCCATTCGGTAGAGCATCAAAAAAATAGACTACGAGTCCTAAATGGCAGCCCAAACTAATGTGAAATAAACATTTGGCAACTTCCGGCGGGGGGCGGGGGGTAAAGTAGAGGCTTACCTCAGGAAAATCATAGAAAGTGGATCGTTTTGGGCGTTTCTCGATTTTAGGCCATTCATAACTTTCGAAAAATCGCGATTTCGCAAATTTGGCAAACCGATTCGGAAATCAGAAATCAGAAAAAGAGACTCATCATCAGTCACGGTCCCTTTAAAACTCACGCATTCCATCAACTGCTCTTCCAAAACTCTGCACCGCCCCAGGGTAGAATACAGCTGAAACGCTTTGACTAATTATTGCCGTGAAGCTCAACAGACCTTCTCATTTTCGGCCTCTAGCGCGGCGATTCGCTTCAGGGCTTCGGCCAACTTTGAGTCCTCATTTTCGGTGAGTTGTATCGTTTGGGTGTAGGCCACGCATCGGATGCCGTCAAAAACAGTGCAAGATTCTAGGGCAAGATCCTAAGCATACGCAAAAGCCTTACCTTGATACCGCACCGGCATTCTTTGAAATGGAGTACGCGTTTTGGTCGAAATCCCCGATGCGGTGGGCTTTTCGAAAAATTCACCCATCAATTCCTGCAAAGTGTTTTTTTTGTTTGTTCAGAGGGTGCTCGAGGTGTCGACGATCATTGCAACAGCGTGCCCAAAAACCAATGTTTAGCACTATTTTTGCAAATATTTTAATTGCTGGTAAGGGTCACTATCGTCAATTACTACCTCCACAAACGATACCTCATCACTGGCACCAGACAGGTCTTCTGGACCATGAGTAGGTGTGGAACGGCTTGCAGGCGTTCTCTAGACCATCGATAGGAACAATACTCGAGCTTACCAGCCTTTCCGACGTCCTATACGCTCTGTTCATCAGAATATTGCTCGAATACGACGAAGATCTTGTAGATGTCACAAAAGCTCCAATGGTCTCGCTCTTGCTCCTCTTAATCACCTCGCCGGAAATATCTAGCTGTGAACGAAAATTCTGACGAACCGATGAAAGTTACCAATTCTGACTGGCTCCTTTTAATACCAGCAGGGCTTGTCGAGCTTCCAGAACACGAGGCCATCTATGAAAATAGGCATATTTTAGAGAATGGACGATTTCGTGCCAGTTTGCGGCAAAAAAACGCTTTAAACTTTTTAAATCTGGCTCTGCTACAAATTCGGGAACCAGATTCGGAATTAGCGAAAAATTCTGCACAAGTTAGACTAATTGTAAGTCAGAATGGAATTTCCAGTCCAGTTGAAGATGACATTTTACAGCAAGAACATTTCGGTCGTACCATTGAAGGTCGCCATAAGTTCCGTTCAACTGACTAAAAACTGGAGCTGAACGGTCAGTTGGGGTGTGTTTGAGCAGAGAACACCCAACACGGCGCGTGTTATCTCGTGGACAGAAGAAAGGGTTTGGTCGCTCGTTGAAGTCGACCGCCTGTCCGGTGCTAAAAAGCGGACAGTCCGCAAGGTCGGTGCTGCTGTACGTGGCGGCGAGGGGTTGAAATGAGCTCGAAGTTTGAAGGAGGAGCATTAGTGCAATTAGATCAACACGCTCAAATTAGCAATTATATTTATTATAAAAGACCCGTCATTAATATTATATAAAGGATAACTTGATGCTTATGGGATGCCGCTATGCTTCTCGAGTATCGCCAATTTTCCCTTCATCTTTTCGTACTAAACCTTTGATTGGAGTATTGTGAGGTCCGTTACCTCTTCCCGCATAAGGTCCAGTTCAATCGATTTGTTCATGTACAGCCGCTGCATCTTCTCCAACTCGACGTTCGCGTTTTTGAGCTCGAGGCGCGACATCTTGAGTTCCCACGTTGCCTGGTCTAGTTGTCCTTGTAATGGCGATGGCTCGTCCAGTTTCTGAAATCAAGAACGTTTCACAGAAATGTTTAGACCGGAAATCTTAAATGTAGAAAAACGACCTGCTCGGGTTCTCGATCCTCTTGCGAAGGTGACGGTTCAGTCGGGCTATTAACTGATGTGCCTGTGGCATCTGAAAATTTTATCTTAACAGTTGTGTAAATTTCGTAAAAATATTGTAATTGTCGGAAATTAGCTTTTGAGAGTTCCAAAATTTTGGGGAAAAGTCCAAAATGCAGACACCCAAAACGCAGAATGCTAAAACGCAGACAGCCAAAACGCAGACAGCCAAAACGCAGACAGGACAAAACGCAGACAGCCAAAACGCAGACAGCCAAAAAGCAGACAGCCAAAAAGTAGACACTGAATATGCAGACACCGAATATGCAGACACCTGATTCACCTAATTCGACAACGATGACAACTTTCGCATATCTTCGCATCATCCCAAAATCTCAAATCCTCAAACATCCCAAAAATGAACTTCTCCTGTGCTTGTACCAGCAGTTGTATTTCGGATGGGAAGAATAAAGTGTTGAGTTATGAGATGGTTTTGGCTGTTTGCATATTCAATGGTGTCAGCATATTCATTGTCAGCATATTCAGTGTCTGCGTTTTGGCTGTCTGCGTTTTGGCTGTCTACGTTTTGGCTGTCTGCATTTTGGCCTGTCTGCATTTTGGCTGCCTGCGTTTTAGCATTCTGCGTTTTGGGTTTCTGCGTTTTGGCTGGAAATCTGGAAACCCTCAAGCTGGGAGGGGTAAAGTAAACCGTAGCCAAAAAGAACTTACAAAGAAGCGCCTCGGTGTTCGTATTTCCATCATCTAAGAAGTAATCATGGACATCCTCCTCAAAGCCTATTTCATCTTTGATATCCTTCCCAACATCTGGATATGCTAGGCCGGGATTCACGCTGATGTTCAACATCGATGTGGATGTTGATGGCAATTGGCATGTGAGCGGAATGTTCTCCCTGTTATGATCCTGACAAATCTTAAAGGAGAGCTGAAAAACGACTCAGAAGACTGGCTGAAGCTCAACTTACCCTTACATCTTTTCTGCCTGATATTCCGATTTTATCCGCGATGTCAGCATGTTTTTTGAAAAGATGCCGTCGGATTGAGCTTGTCGTCCCATTAACATATCGAAATTGTGCCCCGCAGAGCTGGCAAGTGGCCAATTGGTCGACCTTGGAAAAGAATTCCCACACGTCGGCGCGGGTGCGGCGCGACATTCTGGGTATCTAGGAATGGTATTTGCGACGAATTGGATAGCGGTCAAAGAGAGTGCCGAATAGAAAGGTTACGCTGGTAGCCATTTTAAGTCTGATCAACTTGAAATTATGAAGAGAGGTGCACAAGGGAATTGAAAATGCTTCAAGGAATTTTTTAGCCCGCTAGCTACCGTAATTTCTGAGCTATTGCACAAATACTGTTTTTCCAACATTTTGGAACCGAATTTTGCAAAGCCGAAATTCCTTCCGATAAAACAGGTGAGTGGCTTCATTTTCATCATATATTCCGAGGCCCAATTCCGGTGAAATTCCGGTTAATAACGTAAAAGACTGCAATAACTATTGCAATAAGTCAAAAAGCTAAGCTTTGTAGCTACGGATTGCAGATTTGAATCGATGGACCGGCCCGTATGGTGGGCTAATAGAGGGTGTGTTTGTGTGTGGATGCAGAAAGAGAGGGAAAGAGAGTCTCGGGCCGGACCGGGTTGCCTCGTATCGATTTTCGGGCTCGTAGTGCGGCATCCAGCCCGACCCGGGTCAACTGGGAGATCATCGCGCAATGCCAAATGGCTACCACCCCAGTGCTGGGCGCAATTTGACCTACAGTAGTATACTTCAGCCAAAATTTACATCTCACCGTTTTTCGGTACGTTATTTTTCGCCGTCTCTGAATTCGAGTGTCTCGATTGTCAAACTTGCCGTCCGGTAAACAAGTATTTATTCGGAATATGCTCTTCGAATCATTAAGAAAATTCGGGTGGGTTGAGAAATTTCTAAAGTTATAGCACTTTTATTGCGCATCGAAACCTGAGGATCATGGGGGAGGGGAGAGGGATGGCGAATTTTAATTGCTATTTTGAGGGTCCGATTAGGTGCTTTACAGAAAAAAGAAAAACTATGATGCTTACAGGAAAATCAATGCATAGAGGGCAAACGCGACAACAGAGGCAAGTCATGTGGAAAATTCAAACGACATCGGGGAGTTAAGGACAAAAACCGTGCGCTAAATCGCGCGGGAAAAAAGTTTTCCTAGCCTTCGACTCGAATCCCTCGTTTTATTGCGGCTTCTCGTTGGACAGGCGTCTCGAGCACCGTAGATGCTAAAAGCCAGGTAAAATTGGGGCAAAATGCATGTAGAGTCCACTTGGTGCAGCACAAAAACTTACAGCCAGCTGGTTCTGGGCTTCCATGGCAATTTTTTGCCAGTTGGCCGCCTGCTCTGAATGGTGGTCCCGGTCCTGAAAACTTTATGTGAGCCTAAGTTGAGCCCAAGCCCAACCTAAGCCTAAATGAGGCCTAAGCTTAATCGAAGCCTAGCCTAACCTGAGCCAAAGCCTAAATCGAGTCTAAGCCTAAGCTTAAGCCTAAGCCTAAACGAAGCCTAAGCCTAAACTAAGCCCAAGCCTAAGCCTGAACCCAAGCCTAAAACCCAAGCATACCCTTACCGTACCAGCCTTACCGGCCCATTTGAAGATTTGCACCGAATTAATAACCCACCTGCTTCATGGCAGTGTAGTTCCGGTGATTTTCTTCAGCCCTCTCCTGAAGATAATAAGCTTTTTGCGCATTTTGTAGGCGGACCCAAAGCCACGCCGTATAGTTTTCTCCATCCATCAAACCAAACCCACATTTGCCTTTTTTAATTGTTGCGTAAGGCGTTGGTACTGTGCATCCTGTTCACGATTTCTCTGAATCGCCTAAAATGGGATCAATCTGGTCCGTGAAGCTCTACCGATTCGTTGGTCCGAATTACTTCGAGCTGAACACGGCTGTCATTCCGGTAAAAATTCAGGATTAGTTCCTGCTGTCGCTGAAATTGTCAAGAATTGTATCAAGTTTTAAATGAACGAGCAAGCTTGTTGTTTCTGGAAAACTGAACCATGCGCCCGCTAAAAGCTCAATTCTATAACAAAACACTAACCATCGTTTTGCCCTCCAGTTGCTTATTCTGGCGCCGCAACTCATCCACTTCGGCGAATAATCTCTCAAATCGACTTTTACTTGATTTTATAAGCGAAAACTTTTTGGTATTTGATGCCCACCTTTCGTTCTTCAATCTCATCCGACGAGCTGTCCACTTCCTGAAACACGTCAAATTTATGTTTCAAAGGTCTGGTGTTACGGTGGTGACGCTGCCGCGACGCTTCAGGGGTGGGCAGTACTCGTGGCCGTCCATCTTTATCTAATCAACTTTGTTTGTAATGAATGTGTATAGTATCAAATAAATTTGTAGTGATATTATCGTGAATAATACTGAAACGACTCCGAATGATCGCGGGGATACGAAAAAATGCACCTGCTGTTCGGTGAGGTCCATCAGAATTAATTGGCAGGGATGTGTGCTGGATATCGGCAGCTCTAAAATCATTTATGCAAATTGGCAAATTCGATGTAATAAGCAATGATGTAGAATTTTAGGATTTACGGGTGCAGGGTAAGGCTACTTTCAAGATGTGGAAAATCATAATGGCGAAATCACGTCGACATTTCAAAACTTAAAAATTTATTATGTGCAAGTTGCAGAACGTCGAATTTCGGAGTATCGAATATATATAAATAAGCAAATCTCGGCCCTTGCTTGACCAAGGGAAATCAATATCAACAAATTCTCGCGCTATGGGCAAAACTGAATTTTCCCTTGTTCGGAACTTTCATACATTGATTCTTGCCCCTGGGGAATTGTTGCTATCGTAGATAGCAGCCAAAATCAAAGTAAAAATTATAGCCGTGCCCGAAACGCAAAAAGAAATCTTTGGGATTGTCAGTGTGAGTGGAATTGTTTTTAATACAGCGCCCCGCGGCTCGCTTGCTTTTTTATGCACAACGGCGCAGGTGTCCGGCGAAAGATCCGATAAAAACAGGGGACGGTTGAGGGGGATGGTTATTGGATTCTACACACAAAATTAAAACCATACATCTGATAAAAGTGGTAGCTTGAGCGGGTAGCTAGTAGATCCAGAGCCAAAGATCATAAAAATAAAGATATGCGTAGTCCAAAACTGAGCCCAGGCATCAAAAGGTGCATGGATACGTTACACCTTAAAAGTACCAATCGCCCAACCAAAAAAATATTTATAAAACAAATTCCGGACGCGTGACCGGAAATTGGCCGGGTATTAGTTGTACAAAGATGTGTCGGAGAATGGCCCAAAAAGGGGGAGGGCGGCTTGGCCGCCGTGGGGCACTGTACTCTTTTGACTCTTTCCACTCTCCAGCCTCACCCCACTACATCGCAACATAATTTCTTTACTAGATACAAAAAGCCCCCACCCCGGCGGTGCCTCGCGGAATTTATTTCTCGATCTCCGGGGATTTGTAAAGCCGCCGAAAAATCAGGGAGAGCAAAAACGCTATTAAGCAGCGTCGCAACAGATGGGGATCATCAGTCCCTGGGGGTCATGTTATATGTAGGGATTAGCTGGACGTTGGGTGAACCAAAAAAAAAACGTCGGGATGAGCGGCTTGGAGCGCACATCTTGGATCATTGAGGTGAGCGGCGAGTACTCCGGCGGACGACGTCTGGATCTTCTGACATCAAATTGTTTTTGGCGGTAATTGCATACCAAAACGGCGGCTGAGTAGAAGTCTAAAAATCTGAAAACAAACATTCAAATTTCCATTAATCCGCACTAACTTTCCGGGAAGAAACGACTCGTCAGTTACGTGGCAACGCGGTTGAGTCGAATTTCCGCTCCCGATTTCGGCTGCGTCTAAAATTTGAATCAGGGCGGGGGTTGCCGAAAAATGGGCATTGAAGGTTTCGTTTTACTTTTTGAACTGTAGCTCTACTTGACTAACGATAGACACGATTTGGTAAGTGAAATCTGTGAGTCATTGCTAGGAAGCAGCTGCTGTTTGCGGGAGGCCTGTCCACCCGATCGCTATCTCTTCAATCCTTGACAATTTCTAAACCGCCGATTTTTCTCTGTAGTCCGAGGCAATTAACGCGGTAAAAAGCTTGCCGTACGAATTTTGAGACGGCTTCGGGCTTTTCTGGAATCCTTCTCGGCGCGGGGGCTACAAAACGTACCCGGTTAAATAATTGCAATCCCAACTGTCTTGGAAAAAGTTTGTGGTTGCGATCAGGAGGAAAGTGGAAGAAAATTCACATGTAATCAGAGATTTCCATACCGAAAAACGAACCGGAGTTATTTATTTAAAGGGATCGCAGAATTTCCACAAGTGTCACACACATTCCTATTTCATTTCCACATCTTCCCCCGTTTTGCAACTATCATGGATCGGGTTGGTTGGGGGGTCGCGATGTGGGTGTTGTCATGGCTGGATGATGCCGTGGATCGTCGTTTTTCCGTGGTGGGTGTTGAACCGGACGCTCTCCGGGATGCCCTAAATCCCCCCGTGGCGGGTTGGGATTTGCATAGGTGGCTTCACAGGTAGCCCCAGGAGCTATGTACAGCGCTTCCCTGGCTTTTCCAAGGATTCGCCCCTTTTGCCATCGTTTTTACGATTTTTGGCAGGTTTTGTGGGGATTTATGGAAGTTTGCCAAGAATCGTGAAGAAGAGTGTTTGTCAATCAGCTGTCCCCCCTGTTTCCGCACCTTTAAAAATTTCCATTGGTCACTGTCGAAATGCCCGTTCTCACCGTTCGTTTTTTTCCTGCGCAAACGGGATGGGGTGAGCAGCGTCATTTGTGGCCGTAAAGAGGAAAAGGGTGTACTACGGCTGGGGGGAAGAGGGAGGTCGGATTGTTGCTTGGTTGGGCGGTTTGGGACCGGCCCCATCCAAGTTAGGGTCGGCGGCTACTGTCCGGTTTTCAAAGTGACCCCCGCATGGGAGAAGCCGCCACTTTTTTTGCGGCATTGGCAATTTGACCTTCCTGGGTGCTTTTCTGGAGTTTTTGAGGTTTAATCCTTGAAATTTTCGCATTCAACCATTGGATGGCCTTTTTTGAGCGAGGCAGCGCTTATCGCTACCCAGCATTTACAGAGATTTGCATTTGTAACGGATGGAATTTATCGATTTAAGGCTAGTTTCTCTAGTTTTTCTTTCATAATTTTGAAATTCATAATGCCGAAATTTCAAAACTTCGAAATTTTGCAGAAGTTGAGGTATTTGTTGCCGATAACCGGTTTGCTTAGGGAAATTTCTATGATTAATGCGCAGCGAACGCAACACAACGCTCCAGAAAATTGTTAATCGACGGATCGCGACAAATTTTTAGATCGTTTAGATTTAGATCGGGCATCAGCCTTCGTGATACCTTTAGTGTATTTTCTGTCAGGTATTTACAGGCTATTGCCCTTTGCCCTCACTCCCCCGGAATTCCTCAACCCCTCAAATTTCCATTCAAACCCTCCTTGAAAACCAGTTGGCTAAAGCTGTTCCCACAAAAAAGGGCGTTCACGTAACATTGGGGCTCATACCGGGGAGACGGTATCTGAGGGGGGAGGGGGAGGCTGATCCGCATCCAGGAAGCGGTGGGGCGCACGAGTCGTCCGGAGGGGGTCCGGTCGACTTTCGTTCCGTTTATCCGCCTCATTTCCCTTCGAATACCCCCTTGGTAGAGCTGTTGGGCGGGGTAAGAACGGGCTATTGAAAACGGCACCACGATGTGACCCCCAACGGGGGACCCGTTTCGAGTAGCCACGCGGAATTTCGGGCCGATCCGTGGAACATCGGAAGGAACCGGCAGACAGTCTGACGCCCCCGGGGCTTGCCGAACGGCAATTTCTCACTACGGTAGCTGGGAAACCCTGTTAGAAAAAAAATTAATATTATGACAGAGAGTATTGCCTTCAGCGTTGACTCTGATTTCCATTTTATTCGGCTCTTTTGTATTATCGGGGGGGACCAACTTTTTGCTTAGGATATCAGTTACCTAGTATAGACATCGGAAGTGTTTCTAAACGGTGTTTTACTATTCCTAAACCTAGAAAAAGACCAAATTTCTATTAAAAATTTTACAAAAAGCTCGATTTTTTGACGAAAAGTGACCGATTGTTGGCCAAAGTGTCGCCCCATCCAAATTTTTTTGAAGTTTTTGGATGGTTTCCCTATTTGAAAAATATTATATTTTATTAGAAACAAGACAAAACTGCTTCCTATTAAATTACTGGTCCTTTCCAGACTTCGCGACCCCCCCCCCCGATAATGCTAAAGAACCCTCGTTTCTTACCCTTTTGTTTTCCTTATTTTCCGGCTAAAGAACAAAACTTCTAAATCACCCTTTCAGACCCCCACCCTTAATGTTTCGCCGAAGATGACTATCCTGTACCTCCTCTTACTATTTGGCTACGGTGGAACAGTGCCATTAACCAAAACACGAAGTATCTCCAATCCATACAGCAATTCCTAACGACCTCTTTAGGTCTATTGAAACGAGAAATTGTCGAAAATTCAGTGGATGGCCACGTTCATCATCGGTACAAAGATGTGACGATACCATCTCGTAGGCGAAACCCATTCCTAAAACCTCGCTTTCAGCCTGGTCCTCGAAATCTCAACTTTCCGGCGAGACATTGAATCAAAAGATACGCCGCAACAAATTGTTGATGAGTCTCCCAATGTTTCAAATCGAAAGGTTTGGTCCCGTGAATTTGATCTAAAAATTTGAGCACGTTTTAGCGTGCCAACTGAAAGACCGATTTTCACCAAAATCAATGATGACAAGAAGCCAATGGTAGGAAGCGACGATGGCCCAAATTTCTTTTAGCTTTTCCCCGCCTCTCTAAAACGCCCAAAATACGTCGTCACAGATGACAACTTCGATCGATTATATCAGAAGATGAACAGTTCGGTCGAGGTCTCGACGGCTGGGGATCCGGAAATTGAGCTTGATATTGGGAAAGCGGTAAAAATACCAAAACAACTTTATAACCGCGACTTTAGCCCACCAGCAAGGAGCTGCGAGTGTTTAGGAAGACAGGGGTGGACATTAGGAAATCGGTGAGTAAAAGGGGAATATGTCCTAAATTCGGAAATCGGTTGAAGAAGCCCCTAAATATGTCAAATTTT
>CATQJA010002641.1:1290000-1295000 GCA_958295435.1 Mesorhabditis spiculigera | reverse complement strand
TGAAAAGGTATTTCGAAAACAAGACTGATTAAATGTTGTATAGAGCCTTCCCGTTGCCATCCCATTGAGCAAGGACTACCTGACAATGATCAACGACGGCCAAATCGATCCGTCGAATCGGGAAAACTATGAGAAATCAAATCAACTCGACGCCGATATCCCGACGATCTACATGCACCGGAATGGGTCCAAAGTGGTAGAGGAACGGCGGGAACTCATCAATGGCAAGGAGGTTGGTTCGATTATTTTGGTCTGGCTCAATTTTGGAGTTTTTTGTTTGGACGAAAATCAGCGCGTACCCATCGCCAACAAAACCCAGACCGCTGTCTTAATCATCCCTTTAATGCATTGTCGTCGGCATTTCCTTCTTTTCCCGCATCATTTGTTGAACCGCTTGAACTTCGCCCTTATCTACCGCGCCTCTAACTAGTTACATGCCCGCGGCGCTGAGAATTTTCTCATGGTTTTCACCCCGCCAGACGGGAATAACAGCTTTTTTGGGCCGCCTAGCTGTGAAATTCCGTCTCACCGGAAATTTGTATTCAGCATCGTTTTATTGGGTTGAACAAAATATTTTATAAGTCTGTATATGTGGGTTTTCATCATTCAATTTCTCTCGGAATTGGTATTGGCAGTTGTTTGTTTTTTTTCCAAATTCCCCGCGAATTTGGCTTTGGGGTCCCAACAAATCGCAATTTCGGCAAGATTAATTTCGATCAAATAAGGTTTCGAGCAAATGATACTTCGGCAAATTAATCTGTCGGCATTTTCGACAATATTATTTTCGACGACATGGAAATAACCTGTTTTTAGGTGAGCGTAAATTTGACGAACCCGGTTCTGCATGGCCACGACTTGTTGCTGGACCCGGGCGCGATAATCCATGCAAATTTGAATATACCGAGAAGTGGGTTGACAGCATGAGGAGGTTAGACAGTTTTTAGTGCGCTACAAGATGCGAGGGGCCAAAACGCAAATTCTGCCCCCGGACGAGGGACCCCTCAGCTTATCGTAAGCGATCTTCTGCATTGTTTCTCTAAACATTGATTTTAGAAAAGCGAAGTTCGTCGGGTTGCAGGGGTCAGATGTGAAGAAGACGTCAAAGGAGTTGATCTTACCGTTTTATGCCAAGGAGTTGTTTAATTAACGGACCCGGCCTCACTTTTTCCAAATCTTGACCCGAAATTTGCTCCTCTCTACCGTTGTCGCGACAATTCCGCCCAATTTTCCACGGGTGTATTCCTTTAATAATGTGGCGCAATAATAAAGATATTTATTTCAACAGGAGAGTTGCAAAATTGACCTGAGGACTGAAGGGGGATACGTTGTCATAGCCTTATTAATTAAATTTAAAAAATGACCACCCGGGAATATTGCATTATTTTTGAAATTTTGCGCAAGAAAATTCGGCAATCAGGAAAATCACGGGAAAGTAAAATCACTCGCTAAACTTGCACGAAAAATTTTATGGCGCAACATCAGGCGGTTGCTGAGCCTCCGCCGGCGTTTTTGGCCAGGCGGAAACAACCTGCGCGTCAGGTATCCGATCCAGAGGGATCGCCGCCTCCACATGTTCCTCCCGAATTGCGTGATTCATCCGACCAAGTGACATGCTCCTCTTCCTAGCCATCAACTTCAGATTCACCGTCGTCGTCCACATGCCGCCACTTCCCTTGTGCGTATTTATGCACAGCAGGCGGACGGTGTGTCGAAGGACGGCGTTTCGAGCCTTCGTTACCTTTAAATTTTTGACTGAATTTTAGTGTGTATACTTTGGATACCTTATGTACCCACTTACACCTTTTTTCGTATACCTTTTCGCCCCTCGATTACTTCACAAAACCGTAAGAAGGCCACCCAGGGTCCCGGCTGCCTACAAGCCAGAAATTCCCATAAATCGAAAAAATTCCCCCATCCCACAAGCCACACTTTTTTGCTTGTGAAACTGCTCGGCTTTTCAAATCAGCAATTTCACAAAAAGATGTGAGACTTACGAAAAAAACAGCGACCAGTGGGACTAGGAGTGTCGAGGAGAGGAGCGCCAATAAATTGGCTGGGACGCTGAAGTATGTCGGCGTCTCGAACCCTGGAAATTTGGTTCCGGGCGCATTCAAGCTGATCGTTTGGTCACAAGGTATAGAAAGTAATTGCTTATGCTTAAGCCTAAGCCCGTGACTTAACTTGAAATGCCGAGAAACTCACAATGTGTCAATGCCCCAAAATGCGCGATGCTGAAAAAGGTGGTCGCCAGGAGTGGAATTGAAGTTTGTATGCTCAAAGTGATGAGTAGCCGGCGTTCTCCTTTTTATAAATCCATTAAATGACATCATCACATGGAAATACCGCTTCGCCAGTTTCTCCGTCTCGTGTTTAGATATACGATAACATGAAGCGCCACCCCAACAAAGCATATCGCCCACACATACCCATTGTAGAACTGCACGCAATTATTCATTCTCAAGGGTACCACTTTTATTGAACTTACCGACCACAGCATATCGGCCAATATCAACACGGAACACGTATCGTTTGCCGTGGGAACGCCGATCAGAAAATTCAGAATATCCAGGGATAGCTGCAACGAAACGCTGATTTTTGTGAGAGATTGTCAATTACCAAAGGGCAAAAAGCGATAGACAAGAAAAACACGGATTTGCGCCAAGAGACCCGGTAGCCACGGATTATTTCGAGATACCGATTGAAGGCGACTACCTGTAAGAATTTGAAAGTTATTAGAACAAGTTAAAACGCCAAAAAGGAGTCGTTTTGTTTTGCTCCGGTAGGGGTTTCAAGTTGGGACCAAGTTTCATGTTCAGAATTTTGCGCTGTTTCCGAATATGGATTACCAAATTTGCGAAAATGGATTTTGCGGAAGTTGTTGTATTTAAGCTAGGGAACCGGAGGCGGCACTCGTTCAAAGCTTGCGGAAAATCGCGATTCCGCAAATTTAATAAACTTAAGCGGAAACAGCGCAAAATTCTGCACAATATGGCCTTCGCCCTAACTTCGACCCCGACGACACTAAAAAGGGCTCCTTGTTAGCTATTTAAAACTCACATTCGGCACCAAAAATGAGCAATACCACGTCGACAACCCGAACATTTTCAACAGTGAGCAGGATAACACCGAAAAATGAAAATTTCCCCCGGTGATCGCCATCCCGATGAAGACCATCGCATTATAGAGGGCTATCGGGGAGCCCAAGCAGAAACAGCAAAATACGGTGAATGTCACGCTATTCTAAAGAGGGCAGAATGCCTAACTAGTAGTGACAGATAACCGTTAATACCTGATATTCTTTTCTCAAACCGGGCTCGAACAGGAATATCATGCACAATATCCCTCCGATGATAACGCCGGGCATACCGACGTACTAAAAACACTCGTTTGGGTTTCGCCAAAAAAAAACAATAGCTTTTTTGGATGTTTTAGTAAGTTTAAGCCATGGCCGGCCCTCAAGGCCCTAAAAATTATAAGAAGATTTAGAAAATATCGCCTTTTGTAGGGGTAATCATCTAAAAACCAAAAGATTTAAGTCCTAATAAATTACATTACGTTTAAAATCATACTCCTAAATTTCGTTATTTTTCATAAGTTTGTACATATACCTGACTTCGAGCTGTTTGAAAATTTTGGTCATATTTTTTCGAAATTCGATCCAATAGCAGCTTAGCGAGTTTGAAGAAGTTTAGAAGTGATGATGGGTAGCCCTTTTGGGCGTGTGAAGCTACATGAGGATGTTTTCTTCCTGCCCATAACCCAGTATGCGACGAGCTAATCCGGCATAAGCCTTATTAACACTTCTTCATTACCATGGACGTCGCAGCGTGCTTCCAATAGGTTGGCTGAATGTATGAGTCGCCTCCAAAATATTCCATTTCTAATCTAAAATCCAAAAACTGCGCTGGCCAGCAATTTGAGAACACACCCAGGGATTAGCTAAATTTTTGGCAAAATTTTGATGCAGCAGTGTGCTTCTCAAAAAAATGATGGTAAGCTTGTCGGGGTGGAATTGTTGGAACTGGCATTCGGTTTAGGGAACCCACCCGAAGAGATGCTTATTAGAGCGTGTGCGCCTCGCGGCGTTTTTTGGTGGGTACAATCCGTTGAGAACAATACTGGCAAGACCGACGCCTCGGATGAAGGGACTTTAGCATATCTTGAGACTATATCATAAATTAATATCTACGAATCATCGCTACAACCTGCGGATTTGGGTTTTGAGGCAAGGATTCAAAGGTATCCCAGAATCGGTCAGGATTCCCCCGGACCCCGCACCCCGCGTTCTTCTCTTTCAAAAAACTAACTTTCGTGGCTCGGCTCAAAATTCGCCTACAGGGCGGTAAGCAGTCCCGTACAGGAGTCGATATTTCGTGGGGGGCACCCAAAAATTTAACAGCGCAGCAGGCAAAAAATTAGCAAACCGAGTTCATTACGCTCAAATTCGTTTGAAAAGGCCGCAAAAAAGTGCATGACAGGTGCAATTTTTTTAAATATAATTGATGCACTTGTGAAAAGCCCGCGGCGTAGGCGAAAAATTTTGGAAAAATAGGCTTCATAGCAGAAAAACCGCCTTAGAATCAGTAATAAACAGAAGTGCTGGATCGTTAGCGAGGGCGGGATTTCGTCGTATGTTGAATACTTGACTATCTTTCGGGAAACTTGGGGGCAGCTATATGTCCTGGTTACAACTCTGTAGAATCGTTTGTCTCGAAACAAATCGAAAAACGGTTTATTGCATTACACTTACTATTCAAATAAAGAAAAGTAAGTTTAGCTGTTGTTTTTTGTATTTCGGTTATGCGGTTCTTGGGGTATTCGCGGGGGGGTAACTTTTTTCCTATGGACCCAGTTTCACCCATCAAAGGAATAAAAGAAATTTTATATATTGTCCTCTATTCTTCTATAGTTATAACTCAAATATAAGTAGAAAAACTTTCAAAAAAAAGTGGGCAAACATTTGAGAAAGTCGAAATTTCGCCGAAAAAAACAAATTTTCT
>CATQJA010002641.1:1240000-1287500 GCA_958295435.1 Mesorhabditis spiculigera | reverse complement strand
TTTCGTACCCGCGCCACCTGAAATGCAAAGTATAACAATGTATTAGACCCCCATTTTTTATACTCTACCACTAAGATCGAAATTAACGGCACCACCAACGTCGACGCAATCAACGCGTACTTATTCATCGGTCGACTAACCCAGTCAGGAAACGAATACCCTGCAATTTCACTAATACACGCCTATACAGCAATTTGCCTTACATCCCGTAATCGATCCCAGGTTATTTGAACAGAAAAATAGGGCAGCAAAAAATGGCGCAAAAGCTTGCACCGTAATCGAATAAAGAAGCTGGCGATCCTCGGTTCTCATCACTTCTAAAAAAATAGCAAAATTGGCTGCTAAACGCGCTCAAAACCCATACTGCTTTTATGCAGTTCCTGGATGTGGTGATAGGTGAGAAAATTACAAATGACGCCGCCAGTACAAATTGTGAGCACGTAGGCGTTATAAAGCTAATAGCAGAATAAGCGTCGATTTCAAACATTTTGACCCACCTGTGGCACTGGGGATACGGTCGAATAGAGCAACACATTGCAGGTATTATTATAGATCGGGGTGCCGATGAAGAAGTTTGCCAGATCGACGAGGAACTAAATAAAGCGTTATCTCTCTTTTTGATCTCGGATCACCAATGGCATATAGATAAGCGCTAAGATTTTGCAGGAAAATTGCCAAGTGGTTTGTGTGGTGCGGACGATGGTTATCCATCGATTTAGGGCAACAACCTGGAAATTGGGCCTTTAGTATACATTTAATCGCGTTTTTGGTGCGCATATCTTGTCCTTGTTATACTTTGCTCTGCAAGGTAATTTGCGGCGATCAAAATCTAGGGATCTGCCTAGAGTCTAGCTCTGCAAATTCATCTGTTTGTCGGCTTCTCCGTAAAAAAACCCAAGATGGCACTCACCGCTGGGACCAAAAATGAGCAATACCAGGTGGTGAGCCCGAGGATTTTCCAGAAAGTGCACGAAAAGGCGGTGAAACGAAAATTGCCGCCGGTGACGTTCATTCCCGTGTAGATCATAAAATTGTACCACGCGATTGGGGATCCCAGAATAAAGCACCCGTACGTCATGAAGGAGATCGTGTTCTGGAAAAGTTTCGGAATCGTATGCTAAACGGGCCATGTGGCATGTTGCGATTTTCAGACCCTCGAAATTAAATAGCTCCGGGATTTATGGGGGGTTTTTTGTGTAGTATTTCGGAAGTTGTTTCATGGAAAAATGGCAGCTTCCCAATTGCACTTAATTTCAAATCAACATTATGAAATTCCAACGTTATGAAGTGAACTGTCTGATAGTAAAGCTATTCCAACACGGGAGCATTTGTCGGACGATACTTGTGCACCTACATGTACAACCTCATTAGCTAGCGATCAACGGTGTTCTTCCCACAATCCCAAATTAAAAAGCGACTTACCTGATATTTTTGCCGTAAGCCTCGATTCTTGGTAAAAATTATGCAAATTATCGCCAAGAATATCGTGCACGGCACACCGCAAATCTAACATCAATTACATACATCAAACATGAGGCTCGTTTTATACCGACGACTCCATCGAGGGCGTCCAATAAGATTTATTAACATATGAAGCATCACCATAGTGGGAAAATGTAGCATTCACCCGTGAATAGAGCTGACCCATCCAGACGGAACGCTGTAGAACAAAGGATTGGAAATGAATGAGGAGCACTAGCAATCATTCTTCGTGAAAATAGCGCATTAGGCATGCACCCAAAAAATGGAATACCTTTGGGAATTTTGAGGGTGTAGTGAAGGGAGTACGGTGCTGATCGGGGGTTGGTTTCCTATTCCATTGCGCTTATCTTTATTTTGGGCGAACATTGTGTCACCCAAATCCCTGGTGGGCAGTTGTTTGGTTCGGGGATTCGAAGCCGTATTTTTATTTGGCATTTCTGGAAGAGGCTTTGTTCTTGGCGTATCCTGATCGGAGGTCATCGGAGAGTTACAAACTCTATTTGTTTCATATAATTGCGAAATTTACCTGGATTTCTGTTTTGCGTTATAGATAACTTTTTGGAACTGTAAAAACTGGTAGCATTTGCCATGTAGTTTCAGTTCCTAGCCAGTTCACGTTGGTATGGAAATGAAGTTAAATTTACATTTAATTTAATTTTACGTGTATCTTGTTCTTAAAAGTATGATGCAACGTCTGAGCCATTCTGTACCCATGACTCCCCATGGACTGAATTATCGTAGTGACTAGGCCAGACCAGACGTCAGGGAAAACATTTTTTTCAGCTTTATTCACTTAAAATTCACAAACTATATTTTTGATGCTTTTTTTCAAAAATAGATCTTTCCGGAATTTTCGAATCGAGAATTTTTAGATTTTTTGGCTCTTTCACAACCTACCAGACCGAAGTTGCGCTTTTTCCTAAATTTGTATGCCTCTCTCTCTCTCGCACTCGCTCTCGCACTCGCGCTCGCTCTGGCTCTCCGTCTTGCTCTCTTTACCCTGGATACTTGCAATTTTATGCGGCGACTTAGAAGCAACAGCTTTCTCTAAAAACACTGAGTTTTTGCGCAAAGTGAGGCGGTGAGTACGCGACGCTCCTCTTTGCGGCTGTTCCCGGTGTATGCCTGGGCATAAATTACCCCACCACCTCGTGCCCCGGGGTCTAACATCGATCCCCCGGACTGTCCTTCGTAAAATTCCAGGATTCCGTGGGCTGAATTCTTTCGATTCTCTTCTAGGAATAGTATGGCTCCGAACCCGCCAGAGCCACAGTCCGGGGTTTGTTCATCTTTACGGGATTTTAGAGAAAAACCACGAACAAGAGCTGCTTCCGAAAATTGTTTTACCTTCATTTTTAGGGTCAAATATGCGCGACGAGGGACATGGTTGCCTTTTGTTTCGACGTTCTCATCGGGAAATTGACAAATCAAACGGCCCAGTGCCCCGTGTCAATTTCGCCGGCTGCGAAATAGTAAGTTCCGACGCGTTTCTTTACTTTTTTTTAGTCCGCTTTTTGTCACCTGGAAGAAGGGCAGTGACAAACGGTTGCGGGGATGCATAGGTGAGAAAATTCTCGCAAAAAAAAATAAGAAAAATCATTTCAGGCACCTTTTCTAACTTGAGCCTGCCGAAAGGTATCCGGGAATATGCGCTGACCAGCGCGTTTAATGATTCTCGCTTCGATCCGATACACTTCTCGGAATTGGAGCAGCTGCATTGTGGGGTAACAAGGGATAGAGCGGATAAAAAATCGTGATTTAGGTGTCGTTGTTGGTCGAGTTTGAGGATGCTAGAGATTATTTGGATTGGGAGGTATGTCAACGCATAAGACTCTAGTTTCTAACCAATAATTATTAAAACTTTGTCTTGGATATTATCTATTATTAAATATATTTAACTTTGTAAAGTAGTCAAATTCAACATTTACAGGTAGGTGTCCATGGGATCAGAATCCACTACCACATCGATGGACACGACTACTCGGCTGTGTTTCTGCCTGAAGTCGCGCCAGAATGCGGTACGAAATCTAGCATTCATATCTATTATAGTTATTTTAAAATCTATTTAATTCTATAGGCTGGGGCCATGTTGAAACCGTCGACAATCTCATCAAAAAAGGCGGCTATCGGGGCCGGATCAGCGAGGATATCCGACGGGCCCTAAAAGTTGTCCGATTCCAATCGAGCAAGCTGACCATGAGTTATCAGGTAATCATTCATTTCCTTGTAAGCTTTTGGCGTACTCTACAATTTCTTTAATACAATAGTTTAGGACTATCTCGCCTATCAAGCCGTTCACCGGTAATTTTTTTGAACAACAGATGCACATATCATCCATGTATCACTGAAGTTTGTAACTAAATTGTTTTAACTATCTAAACCTCATCATCAATCCTTTTTCTGACCCTTATGAATGGAATCTTCTTGACATTCTATTCCATGCCCATCCACCCGTAGCACTTTCATTTGCCCATCCGTTGACTTCTCCTCTTTCTCCCACTTAGGGAATGAATAAACGTACGGTTCCGTCCAAAGCACAACACGACAGACTGCGGGGGGGAAATCGGGAAATCCCTCGGCCACCTTGAAAATCGTGCGAGAAACTGAAAACTGTTAGGCCAGCGGGAGGGCGCTAATTGAAGGGGTGTCTGGAAGCGACCGCCAGGCATTAGCTATGCGGTTGTGACCGTTACTTCCTGGAGATGTACCTTGAACTTCGAATCCTATTCTTTCCGTTATTCGCCGCTGCCTGTTTAAAAACCATTCCGCGTGAGGCCGTAGGTAAAAATTTCGGTACTGGATTGTTAGCAGGGGGGCGTGGGTTTAGCAGGGGGACCCATTTTTCCACTAAATCTACCTGTTAATAATAAATAGTGTATTTCTATGCCATTTCTATCTATTCAAACTGCTATCAAATGCTATAATTTTGTTAGAAGGCCGTACAAATTTACCGAGAAAAATTAGCCCCCCCCCGCTAACAGTCCAGTGCCAGACTTTCAACTTTTCAAAAAAATCTTTCACCTATTTAGCGATCTCTAAAGTCACGAACATGCATAAAATAATCCAGGAAAGTACTACGGTATTTCTTCGGATGTTTTTTAATACAGCCGATTTAGATTCGTATCCCCCGTCCCAAAACTACAAGATTAACAGAAAAAATAGTACAACCTACACCTATGGTCACGACTATGGTTACGATCGAACCTCAAGAATTTATGCCCTCCACAACAGAAAACTTTATGAAGACGACCGAACTTTTCATCACCGAAAGACTTTTGTTGAACAGTACAGCGAGTACAGCAATGACCACACAACATCCCTTGCCGGGTACGAAATCCTTATCACCTCACTCGCCGTTTCAGATTGCATCTGTAGCCCGATTGTGACGGGGCCTCCCTTTGGAAGGGTGCCGGATGGAATTGAAGACGTGTAAATTTTTGAAATTTTTATTTGGAACGGGCTTCCCCTTAATAGCATAGCCTTAGGCTTCGGCTGCACCAGCTTTATCTCGCTGCAATGTAACTACGCTTAAGCCTACACATAAGCCTAAGCCTAATCCGAAGCCTAACCTAGCCATACGCATATGCAAATTATTTCCAGTTGCGCACCAAATACGGGCTTTCTCGGCTGCAAAAGCAATTCTAATTCGCCGGTGGCTGACCGCGAACTCATGAGATTTCGTTTATACGATGAGGTATCGTTCATCCTCAATTTTATGGGCCAAACTGAATTAGTCAGGAAATACGATACACGATTCGGGGCCCTACTGCTCGGCCGAGGCCACAAAGTACGCCACGAAAAGTTGCGAATGCCGGACGGCGTTCGCCAAAGGAGCTACCATTAATGCTCCGTTCTGCAAGGTACACGCATTAAAAAATAATCAGAAAAACACCCGTTTCAGGGAGTGAGGACACCCTATTGGACGTGCACAAATTACGGCTATGACCCGGACCGATGCGGAGATATCTGAAATCGAATAAATTTTGTTAATAAAACAGCCACTTGGCGACAAATAACGATACGTCAGACGACCCCCAGCTCTTTTTTTAGCCGTGGAAGCGACTCTTCCCCTGCCTCCAGGCCGTTACATTAATTTCGGGCGATAAAAAGTCGTAAAGGTGCACGACTCGGTGGCACTTATCACGTTTAAATGACCGTTAGGCGCTTATCGTAGCCGCTCCCGGTTTTTTCGGGGGCACCATATAAAGGGTTGCTTTGTGGCCAATGATCAAGCCTGGAAACGAGAGGTCCACCTGGGAAATGAAGTTCTTCCTCTTCGCCACGTTGCCACTGTTGGTATTGGGTGGTTGTCCCGATGGCTTTGACAATGCTCCCGAATTCGCGATGTGCTATGGATCTCCAGAAATTGTTGGTAAGTCGGGTCCGACTACGCGTTATCAAATATTTTTTGTTTTTTTTTTTTTTTTTGTCTTGAATTGGGAAGGTTTTTTGGTTTTTGTCGCAAGGCTTTTTAGCAGTTCTTTGCAGCACCGGGGGACGGACTTTTTTGTAAAAGTCTAGAAATATCCGGCGACTTAATCGGAAATTTTTTGTAGTCTTTTCAATAAATTTTATCTATATTAGCAACCGGAAAAATTATAAAAAAACTAAAAAAGCATTTTTTAAAAGACCGGTTTTTTTGGTCTTAAATTGGCCATTTTAGTCCGAAAACCGAGGGCTTTTTCTTCAATAATGATAATGCAAAGTTTCTTACGCTTATGGATAGGAGCAAACCGTTTAGCAAACTTTCCAACTTATGTTTGAGAAACCGGTCCCTAAAAAAATTTGCCCCATAATAAGAACCGGCTAATATCGTTCCGAATCAATAAGGCAAAATATTCAGGCCACGGCTACGATATCGATGAGCGTTCGTGTCAGACATACGGAGGTCATCTCGTCTCCATCGACAGTATCTTCAAAAATAACCAGATCGCTGCATACGTTATGAAAGGTAGCGCATCCTCTAAATGCGGTCACTTGCGGACGTAGATTTCGCTCAAAATCGTGCGATGATCGGTCTGCGAAGATTCCCGGAGCGCAATGACACGAATTGGTACTGGTCTGATGGCTCAGCAAATACATATCGCAATTGGGGTACGTATTTTCCAGCATACCATAGCATTATGATTATCGTCAAAACATTGATTCTAGTTGGAAGCGCCGAACCAGCGGCTGGGCTAAATTGTGTGGCTCTGGACAATAATGATAAATTATGGTATGGAGTCAATTGCGGCGAACAGATCCCGTATATGTGTGAACTGACAGCACCGAGTAATTTTCATAAATCTCTGCCAGGACAATTGTTATTTAGATCAATGTCTTGACGGCTGGGTCTATAACAATGATACGTCCATGTGTTATTATGTAGGTCTTACCATACTTACATCTGACTTGTGCCGATCGTTGCAAAACAAAATCCTTTTTAGCACGGTAAAGACCTTACTTTTTCCGACGCGCAGGCATTCTGCATTCGCCATAAGGGATCTCTAACCTCAATTCACAGTGCAGCTGAGAACGAGTTTATCCGAGGTTGTTCCATCACGCTTACCACCTATCAATCGTCTTTAGCATTGGTCTATAGTGAGGATTGTTCTGGGGAATTCCCAGTGGTTTCTGGGACGACGTTGACGGGAGGAGTCTATTCTGGTAGGGTCCTTCTCACAAGGAGACGTTTTTGAGTGGCGGTTTTGAGCAGGACCGAGCCTATTTACACTTGATAATTTTGCACTGATACCGGATCTGCTTTGCAAATTTTCTTCTTAGCGTTTTCAAGACGTTAAAGGGTATTTTAGAGTGAAAATCCTCAAAATGGCATAATTTAGACTCCCGTAAAAACTCGAGAGAAGATATTTCGCTGAAAGTAATTAGGAAAAAGAAATTAGGCTTTTCGAATGAGCTAGAGATAAATTGGGAATTTCGAATCTACAATATTCCAGAAAATAACAGGATTCTAACTTCGGATTAGACCATTCGTTTATCAGGCGCCTCATTGGCATATTGGATGGACGGTACCCAGGTCGACTACACCGGCTTCTGCGACCATAACGCTAATATGGCCTCATCAACTGTTTTGGTCAGTTTTGGAAGTTCTTCCTAGGGAAAAGTCTTCATTTTTCAACCCCCAAATTTTAGCTACGTGCTATGCCGGACACTTGCGATTTCGGTTGTGGTGGTGGCAAATGGATGGCCGGCATCGACAAGCTCGACTCGGCCCGTGTCTATCCCGATTTTGTATGCAAAGTCTCACCCTTCGTATAGAGTTTATAATAAATCAAGGTCGTAAAAGTTGAAATTCATACACCCCAAGCCACCGTAACCATAGCAGACGAAGGTACGAAGAAAAAGAAAACTAAATGTAGCCTTCAGAACGGGTACCGCTTTGTATTTAGGTTAGCTTTTTACTTATTAACCATCAAACTACCTTTTTGTGGCAAGTAAACAGTATAGCCTATAACACTCCAAACAAACATCAGCCGGAGCGAGATCCCCCGTCACTCGGACTGTAATGTTCTTTTTTCGCAGGGCCGTTTCGCAGGGCAGGTTTCGGAATCCTTGTTTCCATTTTTTAAAAGCACTTGGTTTCTTACAATGCGCCGAACCACGAGCTTTTTCATGCACATTCAGGAGTGCTGCTAATTAGCTCGTCGCGGCGGTGTCCGTTCCGCGCAGACCACCGGGGCCACCCACCTGGGGCGAAACTAATCCGACTGACTGTGGATACCCCCGAGGGCCCTTCCAATTATGGTGCAGTCTCGCATGTATCCTATGAGGTGTGTCTCATGGCAGCCGGGTGTCCCACCCAAAGCCGGGACAGCTGCCCGGCTGACCCCACGGGGCAAAAAGGGCCTCCTGCATCCACGCATCGATCGCCTCATCGTCCGCTCGCCCACCACTTCCGTTTGTCCCCATGCACGGCACCATTCCCGGATTTTAAGACGTTCTTTAACGTACTTTTATACTTACGGATATTTCAATTATTCGTCAGAGGGCTGCAGATCGATAGATCGAAGGAGACATTTTTTAGTAACGTCGTGGTTTCGGGCCGGGACCAAGTCTAGATTGTCAGAATTTTGCGCTGAACGGAATCGTGATTTTCCGAGGTTATGAGCGATTCAACTTCACCGAAAGTCACTCGTTTTGGGCGTTTCTAGGTCTTAGCACGTCCATAACTTTGGGGGGGGGGGGTGGGCTCGTTTATTTTTGTCGGCCGCGGCGGGGCTCATCCCGCACAATCGGGTTGGGGCCCCCCCCCGGCCCCGGGGGAAAAACCCCCCCCTTGTTATATTCGCTTCGAAGGCTCCACCCTTTTCCTTGTCTCCGTCTGACTGGATCATGATCATGCTCTTCCCCCTTTTTTAGGCTCTGAATTCTTAGCCCAGCTGATACTTATTAGTCGCTTGACGCTTTTATGTGTCATTAGTGCCAGTGTTCAATCTCTGCTCCGTCGCGGACTAATTGTCCTCCGGCTATGGAGCAGATCACCCCCTCATCTGGACCATTGATTTGTATTCATGCGTTGTCTGCCAGCATTGCCAATGTTCCCTCTCAACAAGGTCACATGCTCGCCAACCAAGAGCTGACAACAATCGCTCGCCACTCGAGAATTGACACTTTATTGTCGCTTACCTTTCCCGGCACCGCTTTTCTCGATTTTACTTTGCTCTTCGATTTTGGCAATAAATCAGCTGTGTTTTTTACTTGCCGGGAGTCGTTTTTAGGTGCTAGAGTTTCACATTGTGACATAGCTTGTTCGATAGAGCATCAAATACTGGAGAGATCCCATCTCTGAAAAACGGCTGAACGGCAACAGCCTTCGAGAAATACACTCTCGAATTTTACATTTTGTAAAGCAGAGGCCAAGAATGGAAAAACAACCATTTCAGATCAAGTTTTTCTAAGACCGTGGTTGTTCAGTATCTATTTTGAGGGATGGGATTTGTTCAAAAATTGAGCCTCTATCTAATAAGCATCGATATCAATCTCGCAAAGCTTCAAAGGCACATCAAAACCAACCGTTTTTAGTGTAAACGACCTTTGCATGCGCTTCGACTGTCCTTATTATCTAGCCAAACAAGAAACACGTTGTCATATTCCGCTTATGCTGGTAGCTAACCACGTCTAAACCCCCGCACATTGAACTCACTGCAATGAGCGATTGCTAGAATCGAGCGGCACGGGATCGTAACGTACAACGCGTGCCGCTAAAACGCTCCCGAAGCGCCCCCCTCCGCCCCGCAATCGAGCGAATCGGATGGGCATCGATGAATCGGCGGTCCGTTCCCGCACGCATATTGATAGCGCAATCTGTCACGCTTCCTTGCCACATAATGCCTAGGCCTGAACAGTTAGCTTTTCCGGTTGAAATTTGATTCTTTGCAAATGCTCGGTCGAAATTTCACTTAATGCGTTAGCCCTTTATCATGACAGGGCTCACTTCCGCAAACCCACATGTTGCCAATAACCTTTGACATTTCCAAATATTTTCCCGCACAATCTTTTTTCACACTGTTATTCATTGCTGTTTCAAAAGTATTGATTTTTATTTATCAAAATTAATTACAGCTTTCTAAGATGCGCGAACCACCCATCAAGCGACCGCCAATGCGGAGGGCTGCAAAGTGAGTTCCTTTTAAAGGACAGTTCGTTAACGTCTATACCAATATCACCTAAATTCCATGCAAAATTTGCTCGTGTCGGTCCTTTGTATTATCAGGGGAGGGGGGGGGACCAAAACTCCTTTTTCTAAGGTCCGTTTTTCTACTACGAATGCGGAAGTGTTTCTAACATTTTTTTACTATTTCTAAACGTCAAGATATGCCATTTTTCTAATCTTTTTGAATTGTTTTTCCACTTAAAACCTAGTTAAATTTTAATAAAAATACTATCAAAGCACTCACTATTAGATCGCTAGACATTTATTAACTTATATAAACAAGTCCCGCCCCCAAGAAACTCCTGGCCCCTCGATAATGAAAAAAGAACCATCGTGTCTACCACACACCTACAGTTTTAACACAGCCCGAATGTTTTAATCCTGCAAGTTACCGGGGGCAACGGGCGTGGATACCATACCGTAGTCGACCCGCTAGGGTAGCATTCCCGGGACGGGGCAGAGCAGCCTACATGAAAGTTCAGTCTGATCGCGGCTAATGAGTATTACGCCCGAGAACGCTTCATCGGACCGAAATTAGCACAGACCTCCTACTAGGGATTGATACAGATTCTCAATTTATATAAAAAAGGTCGGTGGGCAAAAACTGGGGGTAGAACGCTTTCAAACGGCATGTATTCTTTTGCGGGAACCGCTTATCAGTTGCCAAACTTTCAGACTGGATGAGCTGGCGGCCCTCGTGCGGATGGAGCTGACTCCAGACGACAAGGACGAGGATAGCAGGTGAGAAAAAAAGAACAGTTTTGTTGTGGCTACCGTCAAAACCGCGAAATCTTCTTGAAATGTTGAGTTTTCTGAGATTCGAGGATTTATACAGACTATAAACTATACAGGATCTAAATTAAAAAACTTTCTTTTAAGAGATGCCTTCGTCCCCTACAATCCGGCAAAGCAGCTAATCATCAATGGGCGCTGCAACAGTCCTTCTTATCCATCGTCCAGCAATGCGAGCAGTTCTAATGGCTCCCATGGCTCGAATGGTTTGCCAGCCAATCTACTTCCCGAGCGAAGCCCGGCTGCACGGATGTCACCGGAAAACGGTATTTTGTAGTTTGAGGCAAAAACAAAAATTATTCGATTCAAAACGCCTTGCCAGAATATCCATGTCATAAATGTATCACAAAATAACATTGCTGTTCTAGATCTGGCCAGCGCTTCGCCGCAAAGCAAGAAATCGACCCTGTCGATGAAAAGCAGCACCAAGAGCGAACCACATGCAACAATCCCCGATGGCGTAGCCGTGAAGGTATTCTTAAGGATTTTCCGTCAATATTAATATGTTTAATTTAGCAAGAGCCTCCAGACTGCTATGAGTCGGATGTGAATGAACCCAGCGGCTATGGTCATCTTACCGATCCGGGCCCATCTTTTCAACAGCACCCAAAAGCGACAAAGTCAAGAAAACGAAAGGTAGATTTGCAATTAGCCGACCTTGCAAATTTACGTTTCAGGCCGAACAAGAATTGACATGTGCGTTAAATTTATCGTCGAGATGTACCCGAAGTGATACGGACAGCGGGCGTTTTTGGGATTTGAATCAAGACGAACATTTTTGCAAGACCTGTCTATTTGAGATCACGCAGGGGTACGTTTCCAACCTTTTCCATAAATTACCTCATCTAGGAGCCTCGAGAAAGAATTCCTTGGATGGAAAGAAGAGTTCTCGCAGCATTGTCGCAAAAACCCAGGCGCGAAGTTTTTTGTCCAAGACAAATTGTTGCCGTTTTGGCTGCGATGTACCCAGTGTCACAAATTCCGAAACGTGAGTGTGAGATGCGTATTTTTAGCAAATTTTTAGGTGCCCAGCAAGGAGCCACTTGAGCCGACTGCAATCGGACATTTTACGTGTGGAACTTTGTCGAATCGAAACTCTTGTCAAGACGTGATCGACCCGGTGAGAGGAATTCAGGATTTGGAAACCCGATTTTCAGTTGGCCGCAAAGGCTTGGGAGTTCAATTGGATGAAAGGATCCAACACGCTGCCGCTGCTCATTAACTCTCCAGCGCTGCCATTCATCAGTTCCAAATCGTACTACTATGATTTGATCGGAATGAGTCCGGCGCAAAGCCATTTTAGTGCAAATATGGGTAGTTTTTTTTAATTAATCGTTTACAATATATTTAGAAAAGATTTCTGATTGGGCGCGGCCATTTCATGAAGACGATAAGGACCCGGCTGCTTTAGTATTTGGCGCTGGTGATATGGAATACGATGAGAAATTGAAGGTCCGCTACCATTCCGGTCCGCTGTCTCTAATTATCGTATTTTGCGCGTTTTACGAGGTGTTTTTTCAGTTCCCGGCATTCAACAAAGAATCCGTGTACTATTTGGCCGTCCGGAACCTGATCGTCTCGTTGTGGACGTTGGACCCATTTGTAAGCCGGGAAATGCGTAGTGATAAAGCTTTTTAGAAATATTTGACCTTCTCCGAATGCGAGCGGCATCTGCTTTGCCGTGGACTATCCCGAATCTGGTACATTCGCCTCCTGCGCCTCGTCTATGACTTCCTGAATGCTCACGGGATCATCAATATTGGGGCACTTTCGCTGCCAAAACTACCGGAAACCAGGCTAAATGTTGGTTTTTACTTTCGTTGAAGGTTTTCGTCGATCAATGCTATTTACAAAAACTTAAGATAAATTTACAGCGTCGTCTATCGGTCCTAATCGTCGGCGCCGGCTTGAGCGGTTTAACGGCGGCTCGACAATTACGATCGTTCGGCGTCAATGTCACCGTGCTTGAGGCGAAGAATAGGATCGGCGGCAGGATGAATGTAACTCAATCCTTAGAGTGCCTTAAATAGCTTTTCAGGATGAATATGGGCTTGGTTCGACTGTCGGCCGAGGCGCGCAGATTGTCACTGGCGTTGTCAATAGTCCAATAGTGCTTATTTGTAAGCAGGTAATCAATCCCATTTTTCTAGACCAGACCTATTCAGAAAGGCTTTCGCTACCGGGCGCTGAATGACGAGTGTCCGACGTTTGATTCAACCACTGGAGATATCATCGATTATAAGGTGAGAATTGGTTCATTTACTGGTCGTGAAAGATTGAAAGCTTTCCACGAGCTGAGGAGCTATATTTGCTCGATTCTGCAACCAAATTCGCGAATTTTTCGATGGATTTTGCCGTTTTCGATGCAAAAGTTACACTTTTATTACTAAAAACTCCATTTAATCCACCTGCTTGGCGTCCAAGTGGAGAATTCCTGGGCTTTCCGACAGCTTGGATAGATACCTAAATCATAAAAACAGGACGTGTCTGCGGCCTGGCTGATTTTTTGGGCACGCCGGTACTAACTAAAATTCCAGACGGACGAGCTCGCCAGCATCATGTACGGCGCGGCGATGGATGGCGTGGTACACTGGCGTACCCTGAAAAAGAAGGACCACTCGTTACTAGGTATTTTTGTGGGATAATCACGGCTCTAAAAGCTTATACAGAAAACAAGACACTTTCCACGACACACGTTTCCATTTCGTTTTCATCCCCTCCATGACTCGTTGCGCCCCTTTTCCCTGACTTGTGCTTTGTGACCTTGGCCCCTGACCCGATGCTGGGCATGGGTTGTGCACGCAAACCACAGGCTCTCCTCTGCAAATATGCCCCTGAAATCGGTGCTCTCGTTATAACCGTTCTTTAAATTTACTTTTACGTGATTTCTACAATTCTTTAATTTATGCTGGTGATGTAATCTTTGATGTCTGATTTCTTGCATCACGGCTACCCAGACTATTTTCGCAATCCTCACTGCTAATTTGTGGTTTATATTTGGCGGTGTATTTGTGTGTTCTTATCACTCGGGGCAGCACCTAATGCCCGGCAATTCGTTGCTGGGCTGCGGGGTCACTTGAGTGTTTTCCTACTTTTCTAAACCGCATAATTGAATCTATCTAATTCTTTCTTTTCAGGTAATGACTTCCGAAACTAAACATAAGGAATCGGCGCAGGGGCGTAAATTCTCAAATTACGAACTTGCCCTTACCGCGATAGTCACCTCAATCATCACCTATTATTTGGTGACATGTGGTTGCTGGAAAGGGCGCGGCGTCGATTCCGGTTACAATAATACACAGCTTTTGCGGAGCCGCGAGCTTGCTGATGGATGGACGGAGTACGAGATGGGTGAGTATATGTTTAATTTTTTTGCAAACATTTGATTGATTTTAGTCGTCGTCACGGATCTGGATACTGAAAGCAAGGAACCCAACGGCAAGAAATGGCACAGCAATGCCCGGCGAGGGTTTTTGAAGTAAGGCATTTCCATTTTGCGATATAAATACCTTTTTAGATACCACAAAAAAGATCACAAAGCATCGGTGGCCTGGGAATCCGAAGCGTTCAAGGTCTATTCGCAGCTGGCTAGCGGCGGGCGAGCCATGGAACTCTCCGATCTGGCAATTTTCGATGGGAAGCTGTTGACGGTCGACGATCGAACGGGGATCGTCTACGAGCTGTGCACCTCGAAAAAAGATGTAAGGCTCGAAGAATCCTTTCTAGAATCTGGATTTTAGGTGATGCCGTGGTTGCTGCTGAATGATGGCCCGGGCCGCACTGCGAAAACGCTGAAAGGCGAATGGATGACCGTAAAGGTATGTTCGAGAGCCCTTTCGGCAGGCAATGATACCTGGCACGCTGAAATTATGATGTAGTGCAGTGTTTATAACCTCTAAAACCTAAAAACTTACAAATTTTGATGAAAAAGCGTTTTTCGATCAAAAATGGCCGATTTTCGACGAAATTTTCACGTAAAATTTTGCCTAGGTTTTCCTTTAGTGTTTTTCCACGTAGAATATATTTAAATATTTACCAAAAACACGATTACGTTCCAAGACATTTCTGGACCCCCCTCCCGATAATGCAAAAGAACCGCCATTTTACAGTGTGATTACAGGATCAGAAGCTCTACGTGGGTGGCCTCGGCAAGGAGTGGACGACACCGGCTGGTGAATATGTGAACGATAACCCAATGTGGGTGAAGATTGTCGATAGGCATGGTGCCGTAGAGCACGTTAACTGGAAGGACATTTTTGTCAAGGTGTGTTAATCTTTTTTTTAGTCCAATAGCTTTTTTAGGTGAGACGCGCGCTCGGAATCGAATACCCCGGCTACATGATCCACGAAGCCGTTCAGTGGTCGGATGTTCATAACAAGTGGTTCTTCTTGCCGAGAAGGGCATCCAATGAGGTTTCGTATTTTTAGGGAACTGGACTGTTAGCGGGGGAGTTTTTAGCAGAGGGAAATAAAATTTTTGTAGATAATCCCGTACGGCCCTATCAAGAAATAAAATAATTTTTATGGTATTTTAAACGGTTTTCAGAGATAAAAAACTCATAAAGTGATTAAAAAAAATCTAAAATTTTTGGGTTTTGATCTGAAATCAATGAAAAATGACTCAAAAGGCAAATTTTTGAAATATTTTTTTATGTTTTTAACTTCCTGGCAATAAAAAAAACTACTAAAAGACCGTCTAAGAAATACATTATAGGTTTAACGAGTAATTTTAACAAAATTTATTTTCCCCCTGCTCAAAGCCCTTCCCCCCTCGCTAACAGTCCAGTGCTTTTCGTAGCTTTTCATAATGCTTTCGATCAAACGTTGAAATCTGCTGGTTTTAGACATATAGCGAAGAAGCCGACGAGATCCGAGGGACAAACAAGATGATTGTCGTTTCGGAAGATTTCACTCGCTTCGACGTCGTCTCTATTGGGGAATCGAATGATCCGCGCACCGGATTCTCAGCATTCCAATTTGTACCCGGAACGAAAGATCACGTGATCATTGCGCTGAAGGTTTGCGATATTCATCTGTACTTTCAGGAATTTATAGAGCGCCGAAAAGGACGGCATCCCGGTTGCCTCGTACGCGTCAGTCTTTGATGTCAACGGTCACATCCTGCTGCAAGATCAACTGCTCCCGGAGACGCACAAGTTCGAAGGAATCGCCTTCGCTTAGGATATCCAACTTTGTTCTCCCCCATCCTTCCCCTCACTTTTCCACCCTTGATACGGTTACTTAGGTGAAATAAATTCTATGATTACATCAGCAAGGAAATATAACAGCAAACAAACAAAAACTTTAGAAATTCCAGATCTAATTTCGATTTAGACTTGCTGGAGAAGCAGCGCGTCCACTTGGATGAGAGCTCGTTGATCCGGATGAGTCCGCTGGAGAAGCGGATCTTCTATTGGCACGTTGCCAACAGCGAATATGCTTGCGGTGCGCCATTGGAAAATGTGGGTATTTTTCCTCATTTAGACTGTGTTTTTTTGCGTAAAACGTCAACCAAATTCTTTAGGTTTCGGCATCCTCTTGGGATCAAAACGAGGCACTCGGCCAATTTGATGGAAAGCACTCCCTGCTCGTCGACGGTGCCCAAAAAGTCGTCGAGTCGCTGTCGGAGGGAACAGATATCCTGCTCAACAAAAAGGTAACCTTTGCTCAGTATTCGGCAAAAATTGAGATGTTCAGGTCTCCAACATTAATCTCAACAACCGGGGCGTCTCCGTCATCCTGCAAGATGGCACCGAGTTGCAAGCCGATAAGGTATCTTTCAATATCACAAAATTTACGCATTATTAGGTGCTGGTGACCGTGCCATTGGCCATCCTGAAGAAAAACACAATCACTTTCGATCCTCCACTGCCAAAGCGAAAATTAGATGCGATTGAAAGGGTCGGCGCCGGACGTATAGAAAAGGTATATTCGACACGTCACCAAATTTTAATTTTTGTTTTATAGGTTGCTGTTGCGTTCCCGAGATGTTTCTGGCGGGACGCGAAGGGCAAGTCTAAGAATTTCGACTACTTTGCGCATGTTGGATCGGTGGAAAAGCGCGGGCTATTCCACACGATATACGATTTCACAAATCGGGTGCGTCTTTGATAATGGCTTGTATAGTGCGTAGTGACCGTTTTTAAGCTCTTAAATACGTTGTTTTTTCAGCAAGACGGCCCGCCAAAATCCTTCGTGTTAATGTCGTATGTGTGTGGCCAATCTTTGGCTCTAATCGACAAGAAGAAAGACGAAGAAGTCATCAAAATGTTCATCGACACGCTGAAGAAAATATTCCCGGGAAAGGTTCGTTTCGGAATCCTGACAGTGTTACCTTATTTTCAGCAAATTCCAAAGCCGATCAGCCATATGGTTTCTCGCTGGGGGAAGGACGAAGATATTGGGATGTCCTACTCTTATATGGGCGTCAATTCGAAGCCGGAGGACTATGATAGTCTCGCTGCACCCGCATACGATCGAATATTTTTCGCCGGCGAGGTAGGCAGAATCCTCCTTACAACGTACAAAACGCTAGTCGAAAAATTGTTGTATATTTGCATTATCGGTGGGGCGAACTTTTTTGTATTGGTCTGGAAATGGTTAAAAATCTAAAAGGAAGAATTTTTGTAGCGTTTTTTTGTAAAAAATAGCTATGGTTGAACTAGAAAAATCTAAAATCTTTCAAAACAATTTTTAAGAGTGGGTTGTAGGGAAAAATCGAGGATTTTTGTTCGAATTATCGGTATTTTTATATTTTTTATAAAATTTTTATTTAGTTAGTCCCCCCCGATAATGCCAAAGACCAAAAAACCTTCTGTTTTTAGGCGACACATCGCTTCTTCCCACAAACAATGCACGGCGCCTACCTCTCTGGCCTTCGCGCCGCCACGGGCATTTTGGAAAATTACCTCATCGACCATTCAAAAGCCTTCATCGAGGGCTGATATCAGGGTCCCGATTTTTTTGTAATCCGCCCCGTCTTTCTGTCTAGCTTCGCGGTTGCTCACTGCCTCTAAAATTATCATCTTGCCAGTCTGTCTCTGGTCCATCTTTTAGTACATCTCCACTTGTGAATTATCCATCACTACTCTGGTCCTCCAAATGCCACCATCTAGAACATTATGCGTCTATAATACGACTGTCTGTCGTTTTGTACCCTTTTTAATGTTTGTGATCTCACGGGCTGTTCTGATAAACTTTTTATATTTACTCGCGACTCGTAATATGAATAGGCACATAATTTGGGACGATACTTTGAAGTTATTTTCCGTAACCTCCGCCACGGCTGTAGCTATTGCCACCGCCGCCATAACTATTCCCGCCACCGTACTTTCCGTGCGAGTTGTAGTTGCCTGAAATTCTTAGGTTGAAATGCTTGCTGATCAACTGACCGCCAAAACCCCCACCCATTCCGCCCATATCGTTCATGCCGCCCATACCCATTCCGCCGCCCATGCCGCCCCCACCGCCAAATGAGGGACCAAAGCTGAAAATAATTAATGTAATAATGTACTTTTATAGTGTTTTCAGTAGTTTTTGATCGCTAAAAAGTTAGAAAATAGATTTAAAATTCAGAAATCTCGGAAATTGCCCTGATAACAGTACAGTACCGCTAATTCGATAGATCTGAAGATTACGAACAATTTCTGTCTTTCGAAAACTGCTGAACGTAACCTGCTTCGAGGAACCTTCAAAAGTTTGAATTTTCTCGCGCAACATCGACCCTTTCGAGCGCCGGTATCGTTCAACGGTTTTTGCGCGGCTTTTTTAAAAATTTCGGCCTGTACCGCGACAAAAAGAAAAAAAAAAAAAAAAAAAAAAAAAAAAGGGAAAAAAAAAAAAAAAAAAAAAAAAAAAAAAAAAAAAAAAAAAAAAAAAAAAAAAAAAAAAAAAAAAAAAAGAAAAAAAAAATAAAAAAAAAAAAAGGAACGGTCTTTTTTTTTTTTTTTCTTTGGATTTCCCCTCCCCCCCTCTTGGAACCCGTATCACATTGCAAAAGCCCAATGTCACTTAAAAACACCCCTTGTTCGTTTGATTGTAGTATAAAAAGTTAACGAACCTAACGACCCGTTCTTCAATGACCGTCGGTCCTCCGCGCCCTCCAAATCCTCCCATACTATGACCATGCCCTCCGCTGTAGCTGTTATAGCCGGGCTTGTTGTAGCTGTTCATTGGAGGAGGTGGAGGAGCGGCCACCGGCTCAGGAAGAGGCTCGGGAACTACCGGGGGCGCCGAATACGCTGGCTTGCTGAAATTGGTTCCTAATTGATTGCTTTAATAGGTGTAAAGTTAGATAAATCAAGCTTTGTCTTGTGCTTAATATGAGTATTTCTGCATACTTGTAACTTGGGACAACAGGCGGTGGTGGAGGGGCCGCTACGGGCTCTGGCAGAGGCTCCGGCATCGGTGGAGGAGGAGGAGAGTAGACAGGCTTACTGAAAGTATACACCTCCAGAAGAGTTTTCTTCCAAAATTTCGTGATTTATAATGCCGAAATTGCACAATCGCGACATTTTGTAATGATCGATTCCCGGTAGATTTGGTTATGGGAAATTTTCTGACATAATGAGTTTCAAAATTCTGGATATTTGCCCTGTTAAATGTTGACATTATATTCCTCAAGATACCAAATCCAACAAAAGCCCCTGTTCACGAATTGCTATCATGAGGTCCAAATTTCATATAGCCGAAATCATAAGGTCGAAATTTCGAGATGTCGAATTTTTTGCATAGGATTCGGGGTTTTGTCCAGGAAGTTTGTCTATGTGAATTTTGGCATTCTCGATTTCGATAGCGTCATTTTTGACATGGTCATGACTTTGGGATTTCCAATTTATGGAATTTCGACCGTACAAAGGTTAACATTACCTTGTTCGGCATTCTGATACCAAATCCTACAAAAACTCCCTGTTCACGAACTTGTAAGTCGGAGGAGGAGGTGGCGGAGGTTCGGCAACGGGCTCAGGTACGGGCTCGGGAGCCGGAAGCGGCACTGGATTGTAGGTTGGCTTATTGTAGACGCGTGGCGGGGGTTCGGCGATTGGTTCGGGCATCGGTGGAGGTGGTAGAGGTGGAAGTACGGGTTTGCTGTACGAGTTGTACCCGTAACCGCCTCCGGCACTAAAATTACGGGTAATAAGGCGCAACTTTCAGGATTTTGGGGCGTGATATGGCATATCCTACGCAGAATTTTTTGCTCATTCCGAATCTGGCTGCGAAATATTCGCAAACCGGCTGGTTAAAAAGTTATCGGTGTTTTTTGGCCAAAAATTAACAACTTTTAACCCTGAAAAGCCTGACTTACCTAACACTACAAACAGCAACTGCTGCTACTATCGAGATGGCCCGCAACATCTGCAAATTGAAAATCGAATGAGAATCAGTTGTTCTTAAAGGGAAAGGAGGAAAATTGATTCCGAGCTTTCGAAAATCGTGGACAGACGAGACGAGGTAATCAGTATATTGGCGGGACACGGATCGCCGGCCATCCTTTTTCAACAAAATCCGCCCCATCCCTTCGCCAATCCCGGCCATCGTTGGCGTCGGGAAATTGGCTGAACGGATCGCGCTATTTGGGCCTTCTTTGATATCGTTGCCTTTTTCTCATTTTTGATCGGCATCCACTCGGGCGGGGGCAGAACATCCGCATCGTCTTATCACGTACCTACCGAAAATGCTGGCATTTCGGGCGGGGCCTTCTTTTAAAGGCAACGCCCCGAGAACGTTAGGGAAGCTCTAGGGCGAGAAAATTCTAGAGGTATTATGGATTGACATTTTAAATAGCTTGATTGTAGCGTTTTCCAGAATAATTGCTGTATAGTTTTGGGACAGCTTATTTTTATCTAGTGCGCAGAATTGGCCTTAGATTTGGCCAATCAAGTGCGCGATGTCGGCTTATTTTTGGGCCCGCAGGGGGGCGGGGGTTACTAATTGCAAAGATGTTGCCCTAAGGAAAACTCCACTATACACCACCAAACGAAGGGAAGAGCAGGCAGAAGTTCCGGAAAGCCAGGGTTTTTGCTTCGGCTAGGCTCAGGCTTAGGCTTCCGTTAGACTTAAAATTAGGCCTAGCGTTAGGCTTAGGCTTTGGCTTAGGTTTAAGCTTACCAAAATTCTTGTAATTCTCACCATTGCTGTTTTTAAATATTTAAAAAGATTACCCCAGGCTGCTTTTTTATTCGTAAAAAAGATTCCATTTTTCGGTTCATCCCATTTTTTTGAGATTTTCCAAGATGGGATCCGGATCACTGAAACCGGGCACCTCTCATCCTTTCAAGGCCATCATGGTGTGCGTCAAGTGCGATCCCTTTACCCCAACAAACTCTTGATAAAAGATATATTCACCAAATATCAAACAATCACGGGGGAACGGCGGGGGACAAGATCGATATTATACAGTTATTAAGACGTAAAATGTCGAATACTAGCTCATTTTCGACGGCAATTTGCTAGAGCTCGGTGCCTTGGCGAGGAAATTCTGGAGCAACTCGATGGGGAATGGGAAGATGATGGTCGAGTTCTTCTCGGCACTGAAAAATAGGCTTAAATGGACCATAGCAGGGTTTTCCTTACCTGATACTATTCAACGTCTGTAGGTATCTTAATTGAATGGCGCACGGATTCTCGGCGATTACAGATGCTGCTTCCCGGAGAGCACGGGAGGCTTTTTGTTCGCCTTCAGCGGCGATTACCTGCAATTATTTTTTAGTTTTTATCGTCGTTTTGATCATTTTTTAGGGTTTTTTTTAGTAAGTATGTAGTAGAAGCCGACAATCATATTCAGAAGGCTTCGACCCCAGACGCACCTTGGCACCGGCTTCTCGTGTCGCCTCGGCTTCAGCGGCCATAGCCCTTTGCAGTTGCACGGGCAGTCGGACGTCCTTCACCTCTACCCGCTCCACCTTGACACCCCACGGATCGGTAGCCTCGTCGAGGGTCAGCTAAACATCAAAGGCTATTCAAATTCAAAAAAATGTAACTTTATACAGACAAATCCATGGTATGCAGCCTTAAATTAGGGATAAGCGCAAGCTATGCCGCTACGCCGGATAACGATGTACGTTTTTCAAGATTACCTGCATCTGGTGGGAAATGTTCTCGCGATCGGACAGCATTTCCGCCAGAGTCCTCGTGCCCAAAATATTCCTCAACGTCGTCTGCGCCAACAGTTTTGTCGACCTGAAAACGTGTTCCAGCTCTTTCATGGAGGGAACAACTCACCTGCTCGCGTCCTCTACGTTGGTAACGCTAATTGTTGCATTTGATATTCGAAAATAGACGACAGCATCCACAGCCACCGTCACCGAGTCTTTTGACAAGATCTAAAAAGGTCGTCAAAACTAGCAACTTTTCGAGCGACCAACCTCTTGCGGCGGCACATCAAAGGACACGACCCTGAGATCAATTTTCTTATACGAGTCTATACAGGGCATGATGAAGAATATGCCTGGAAATTGTGGATGGGATACAGTGCGCAATAGACGCTCTTTACCTGGCCCTTTTGCCCCACCGGGCATCAGACGACCAAGGCGAAAGACAACGGCGCGCTCGTATTCTTGTACCACCTGAAAATCGTGGGTTACTTTCAAAATGCCGAAAATAGATAATGTCGAAATTTCTTAATTTCGATGTTTGCAATATTCCAGTCTACAAAAACAAATGTCTAACTCTAAACTTTCAAATCCTATGCAAACAATTTCGACATTATGAGGTTTCGACTTTGTGGTTTCGGCATCGTGGATTTTCGGATTATGATTTTTCTTTTTCGTTCGTAAAGATTGTCGATAGTTTTGTAGTAAATCGACATTCTTAATGTCACTGCTTACGCCTAACCGTAAAAAAAAGTCTGGTTTACCCTCCGTAAACCGGAAAATCTCGGAATGATAGCGTTTCGAAAAATCAAAATTCAGAAGTCTTTGCTGTATAAGATTTTAGAAACTATATATTTGATGGTCACCACAAAAGATTGAGCCTTCCTTAATTTTATGTAAAAAACGAACGGACCTTAATGAAAAGACACGCGGAGAAGGGCAACGTCAGCCCGACCACAATATACGTGATGATTGTCAGAATCCAGGCGCACAGCGGAAAGTCTTCGAGACGGTGCACTAAAGGGGGTTACGGAACATCAGCTGTAGAACGTACTTTCGAGCACTTGCTGGTTCTGCCGGCGCCCGGCACGGGTCGTGCTTTTCCTGGAGACGGGGAGGGATTCCATCTTTTGGAGTTTCGCAGGAGGAGTGTCAGGCCGACTATCTTACCATCCGTTTAGTTGTTTTTTCCTAAAATTACCAATGTTTTACGATAATGATACAAGGAACGTAAAGAGAAAAAAGCGGAAAATTCATTTAATTGATGAAATCAAGGAGAAAATCGGCTTCTTTTTATTTATCTTCAGCATTTTTAAAAATTCAAAATCTTAACCTTTTTTTGTCTTACTTCATGCCCTTTTAACCAAAAAATCCCGAATTTTCGGACATGTTGATAGATGCTTTGACCCCCTCCCCCCCCCCCCCCCCCCAACAATTATTTAAAACCTTTTTTTTTTTTTTTTTTTTCCCCCCCTACCCCCCCCCCCCCCCCATCCCCCAAAAAATCATTTTATAATTTTTTTTTTTATTTTTTTTTTTTTTTTTAAAAAAAAAAAAATACCCCCCCCCCCCAAAAAAAAAAAAAAAAAATTTTTTTTATGCTTCTTATGTCCAAAAATTGTGTAAAATCTGATAAAGATCGTTCCTGTTTTTAATGGCAAAACAGGATTACTGGGAAAAATTAGTTGCCCCTGCTAACAGCCCAGTACGGAAATATCTATCTCTATAAATAGTTAGGATGTTGTACAAACGTTGATGAGGAGTGTACGCCTTACCATGCAGCTACAAAAAAAGTATCATAACTTCCGTCGGAGAGCTAGGAGATCCGTCTCCTTGGGAGGGCGGGTGTCGAAATTGGAGGCAATGTTTGGGTCTGAGGCTCAAGCTCGCAGCGGTAATTAGTGGGTCGGGGAGGGCCCTCTACCCCCATCCCTCGTCTACCCGAATCCACACGAATTCCGAGGCACGCCTGTGGACGGATGGGTAAGTGGCATAGTTGGGTGGATGAAGCCGGTCTGCCCTCATAAGTGGCGGAGGAAGCCTCCACCCCTTGTACTGCGGTCTTTCATGAAGTATTTTTTATTTTGAGATTCAAAGAGCGAAAATAGCGGGGGCCTTCCATCGCATAAACAGAAATTCCCCACACAATATTCCAGCACTAATCAAGCCGATGCCATAGTCACATGCAACATAATTGGGGAAAGGGGGTGTGGTGGAGGAATAATAACGAAATTGTTGTATATGGACGATGGCGTAATTATAGGAAGTGAGGGCTGGATGTGTGGCACGTTCAATTGGATATCAAATGCTTAAAAAAATGGGCTTAGGTTTAGGCTTAGGCTATAAAAGAAATATTTTTTAAATCATGACATTGCTTTCTACATTAAAAATAACGGCGACACCTACAGAATAACTACGTTAAATCAATACCAGCCAGAAGGACCCCGAAAAATTCCAAACACCCAAAAATAAATTGCATGGTGGCGCTAAATGAAAAGAGCACCGATGCGCACAGAACAATAGATTCGGGTGGGCAGGGCGGCAGCCCGGCTAAAACCAATATAAAAGGAGGATAGGAGAAGTGTATTTTTTTTTTTTTGTTTTTTTTTTTTTTTTTTTTTTTTTTTTTTGTGGGGGGGGGGGATTTTTTTTTAAAAAAAAAATTAAAATTTCCCTTTTTTTTTTTTTTGTTGGGGGGGGTTTGGGGGGGGGAAAAGAGAAAAAATTTTGGAAAAAAAAAATTTCTTTTGAAAAAGGCCCTTTCCCGGCCCCCAAGGCCCGGGAAGCGGGTTTTGGGCGCTGGTAAACGAAATGAAACGGAATTTGGATGGCGGCGACCAAGGGGATGCCGTCTATTCAGATGAGCCCCCTCAAATTGGGTGGGCCCTGATGAATAAGCGATGGAGGTGCACCGAGCGGGGGGCAACAGTTAGGTGGGGGCTTTGGGTTCATAACCCCCTAACCCAAGGCCAAAGCGAGTCGCACGCCCCATTCTTCCATTTTTTGGGGGGCGGGAAAAGGTTCGGGGGAAGTGCCCTTTTTCGGATTGTTTTAGCCTTCGGAGGGCCGGAAGGGTTCTGGGTTTCGGCCTCTAATTGAAAACCACATATATTCAGGTAAACAGGAAGCAGCCAAAAAGCAAGGAGACTTGCTTTGAGGCAATTGCTGCGACAATGGTACATAGAATTGGTTTCTAAAATTCAAATTCATCTTTGGCTGAATTTCTGCTCTACATAATCTAGCCCCAAGAGTAAGCCGAAGCGCAAAGCCTAAGTATAAGCCTGAGCCTGAGCCTAAACTTAAGCCAAGTCTAAGCCTAAGCCTAAACGTAAGCGTAACTTAAACCTAAGCTTAACGTTCCACCCTTCCGAGAATGAAACAACGAATCAGCCTGAATCCCCAATTCCTGAAATCAAGAAGACAAGAGCCCCCGTATCGACGTGGGCCTCCTGAATACCTCGATAATTTGGCGTGGGCCCTCCGTGGGGGATATCGGAGGTCTCCTGCGATGCCAAAATGAATATTCAGCCATTTGGATGTATGGGCTGGTTATGGGGCTCATAACGGCGGCTTTATAGTGCCCCCGCGTTTATCCATCGCGAGAATGGGGAGGAAATGGCAACGGGCAGACCTACACAAGATATTGGATACAACGACAGAAAAACGGAACGATTTTGTGACGATTTTAATAATCGAAGTACAGCTACACCACCACGCGACGATTCTAGTGTCCCAATAAAAAAACACTCCTCGGCATTTCGCCATCTTCTAACCGGGTGCGTCCAAATTCTAGCTCTGGGCAGCCATCCAAACGATACGCAGCTAAATTTTCAAAGCAAAATATTGTAAAACAAAAATGCTATAGCAAAAAAACAGGGTTTCTTGTAAACGTTGGCAGGCGGTTCTGGCTACGTTTTTTCAAAACCTGCCAATTTGGAGCAATTTGCCACAAATGGTCATTTTCGAGTCAATTTCTGCAGGTTTAGATGATAAAAAAATGACTAAATGCTGATTTAAAAAATATTGTACGTTAATTCAAATAGTACCGCCAGATAGAAAAATTTCGAATGGAAATCCGTCAACATCGGATTGCAATCGTGAAAATAAACCTTAATTTGGTAATGACTTTTGTCTTTTCCATTTTATTATTTCGAAAATTTGGCTGCCCCTAGCTTTTGTAAGCCCCCTGCGCTGGTAAAAAGTTGCATACGATCGGATAGAAAGGCCTTACGGCCAAATACCGAATGGTTTTTTAAGAGGATACCGTGTATGAGAAGAAGTAATACGTAAATAATGAAATTAAGGAGATAAAAGTTGGGCAAAATTGGAGTAAACAAAAACCTTGAAAGGTTTTCAAAATTATTCTGGTCCTACTGGACAAACCTGATTATTTTTACCAAAAAAAGATCGATGGAATGTCGGGTTGGATTGCGTGTGGTTGGTGGGCCGGGGGCGGGTAGGGTTCGGGGCCCCAGAAATACCAATTCCTCTCCCCCCCTTTTTTAAAAATCTCTCATATTCCCTAAACCAAAACTCCCCTATTATTTTTTTTTTTTTTACCTTATCCTCTCATATAAATTAAAAAAAAAAAATTTCCCCCCCCCCCCCCCTCTTTTTTTTTATATATAAATTTCTCCCCCCCCCCTTTTTTTTTCCCCCCCCCCCCCGTTTTGGGGGGGCCCGCCCCCCGGCCTGTATTACGCTACGTCCCTGGGTAGGTTAATAGATTCCCCCGTTCTTCCGCACACTCAATGTGGATATTTATCAACCCCGGCGGCTAGCGGCCCAATGAGAAAATCCTATCGAGCTGTGGGTGTGTATGTGGAGGGTGTCAGCCTCACCACCCGCTGGTTGTGGCTCCCAAGGAGCCTGAAATCTGAGCCTACGCGGGGCGGAAGTTCGCCAGGCAGCCAGCGCGAGATTCCAGCCCCCGCAAATATCGCCTTTGTATACTAAAATAATCCTTGTATAATATTTCGTTGGAAATGGATTTTTGGGAGGTTTTAGAGGGTTGGGCAGATCGTAATGACCGAAAAACTAAAAAGGGAAGGCCAAATTGGGCGTCAGTTGTGTTGCTAAAATCAAATCGCCGTTGCTGCTTGTATTCTGCTACCTAAAAATTGTTACAGGCTCTGAAACCCTGAGCGCGACAAGTTTAAAATGGCTAAAACCTACGCGACAAAAAAGACATCTTCGCAAAATTTGGGCCACTTTTAGTCCGAGCTTTACAGGGCTGTGAAAGATGTAAAAATAAGGAAAGAATAGGCTGGTTTTTTTGAAATGTTTCTTTGTATTCTTTGAAATGCGTTTTCGGCTAGATTTTCGCCACTAACATACGGACTTCGAACAATTACTAAAAAAATGATGGTTTTCGGGTGGGTTTCCACCGACTGTGATCATAATAAGTTATGAAAAGTCATGATTTAGACGATATTTTCGTAATTTAAAGACGGGCCCCAATTAGAGGCCAACGCACTCTTGATTTTTCTAAACATTGTGGGCTCGCAATCCGTCAAAATTCCCTTAAAATTGATTGGCAAAGCGCATCTTCATTTCGTTATATAGCCTTTTTGTTTCTATTTGCATGGATGTCGAAGGGTTTTTTTTGGCACGTCTTGTATAGTACGATGTAAATTTATACAGTACTGTGGATATAAAGTATATTGTTAGCCTTGCACTAGCAAAAGCACGTGCTCCAAAGAACGCCGCCCGGCATAAAATCTAGCGAGGTAAAGGTGGATTTGTTGGAGTTGTAACAGAGACAGAGGGAGTGTCGTGGGGGTGAGAGCAAGAGGACCCCCAGGGCTGCCAACGACAGGAGGGGCAGCTTCGGAGAGTGATGAGAGGTTTTCGAGGGGGAGACAAATGTTCTCTTCACCTTCGCACAACACGTTGGCCCGGTTTGCACGGCTCTGATGACCAAAGTTGACGAATACAGATGCCGATTTTGCTAGGCTTAAGCCTAAGTATAAATTTAAAAATTTATGTTAGAATTTTTTGTCTAATGGCGAGCAATGGGGGTGCTGGCTTTTTGCGGAGGGGGGAAGGGGGCTGGTTGTGCCGGTTAACAAAAAGATTCTCCCAATAATTCCGTGCAGCCCTCTCGAGGATTACAAACATTGACATATGACATTTTAAATAGAGTTTATTAAAAATCATAAAAATTCTCCACAATTTTTGACTTTTTTTGCTCAAAAATGCTTGGCAAATCGCGAATAGGTGTAGCCAACATGGAAATTTCTGTTTTCTAAAGGCAAATAAACGTACTTTATACCTATGACCGCAAGTAAAACCACTAAATCTTCCGGAACCGCTTCGCTGCTAGACAACCGGACAACCGCCCCTCATTGCTATAGCAAAATGTAGCCATTCGTGCGCGCGGCAGCCCGAGAAAAAACAGGCGTCGCTGCGAATCGAATCTACGCATTCGTTGGCCACCCCAGAAAAAAATTGCCGCGGATCCGTGTTCAGGAGACGCTCGGGAGCTCTACGAGGCCAGGGCGCAAATTCGATAAAATTTTTGGAGCAATAGGCTCGTTGCCAAACTTGGGTTAGCTCGGCACAGACGGGACCTGTAAGTGGGGGTTATTTTTATTTAATCGGCAATCATTACGTCGAAATTCTCGATCGGTCGAAGGATAATTTTTTCTAAATTTAAATTTGTCGCCCTTTGGAATTTGTTGAAATCTCATTGCCTTTTAAGACCGAATTATTGATCTCCAATCCTACTATATATAAAAAAATAGTGTTTGTGTGTGTGTGCCACTTTGCATGCAACTTCCGTGAGGATGTTCCAGTCGTAACTCGATAGGGGAAGAAGTTAAGGGTATGTTTGATACGCCAAAAGGTGCGTAATGGTCATGACACGACTGCACACATATCAGATTTTACAAAAGTGCTATTTTCGACATTAAAATTAAGTTTTTATGAAAATCCGGGTCCCCCTCTTTGTTAGGAAACAATTTGCATGCGCCGGAAGTGGCGAAAGCCTATATAGGGACAGCAGGGTGTTTTCATTTTTCGGCATGGGTGTTCGTGAAAATTGCAGTGCAATTCATCTGATCAGCGAGACCAGGGTTGAAAAGTCGCGAAGCGGCTTTTCAACGCTGGTAGCAAATTTAAATTTTAGCGCATCGAAATTTCGAAAAAATGTAATGACAAAACAAAGCTACGACAAAAATTTATTTCGGCAAAATTAAATTTTGACAGAATGCAGCAGGTGGTGATAAACAACACAGACCATATGCAAATTTACTTGCGCGAGCCGAATATGAAAGATTGCGCCGGTTTGCTGAAAATATTTTAGCATGTGTCAAAAATTAACAATTTGAGTTGAAGTCATGATCTCGAGGCAACCCATCCCGAGTGAGATCGACGTCGCATCGCTCAAAAAAAAAGAGTTTGGGGGGATTCGCTCGTCCGCCGGCGGGGTGCCACACTCCGGAAATTCGATTGCTACACACCGGCCACAGCCCGGCCACAACCCGGCTTCACGCGCAGCACGCCGCATCGTGAAGCGAGGGTGAAGGGCCCCGAAAATGGACCCGAAAATGGGACGAGGAGGAGGAGGAGGAGCTGAAGGAGGATGGGCTCACGGGCAAACGGCCGGCCCAAATGAGCCGATTGCCTCATTAGACGCTGTGGAGGATGGGGGGAAGGAGGGGGAAGGATGGGTTATTTTGGAGGCACAGCGCACCCGAGGGAATGAATATTTAGCAGACCGAGGGGGTTGGCTGCACGGAATGGAAATATCCGGGGACCCCCCCCCCCCCCGGCAAGAGGGCCCCCCAAAAACCCCCCCCCCATCTTTCCCTCCCCCCCCAACCCCCCCCCAAAAAAAAAAAACAAATCTTCCAGCCCCCCCCAAAAAAAACCCCCCCCCACCCCCCCTCCCTCCCCGTTAGTTTTCTGTCACAGAAAAAAAAAACACAATTTTCCTTTTTTTGGGGGGCCCCCGGGAAAAAAACTCCCAAGTATTAGCCAAAAGATTTCGGCAATCCTTCTTTACCGTAAGAAATTTGACGGGCTAAAATTAAACAGCCAGTTAAACGACGGTTTAAACCATTTTTACAACTCTAAATGGGACGAAAAGCCGAAAGAGCCTTTTTCGGACATGTATAAAATTTTGGAGGGCCATCGGCGCATTTCCATATGCCATCTGGGGTTCAGTGCAGTTGCCTTGGAGAGTGCATCCGCAGCGAACGGCGGTAAAGTAAACAATTCTTAGAATAAACCCCAATGCCACCAACTCCCGAATAAATGAGCCCGTTTCTTTGACCATATCTCCCCGCCCCTGACAGATTATGACATTTGGGGTCCCCAAAAATGCCTGGAAGTCGCGTCGGCCAGCCAAATTTCTGCAACGGAAATAGGATTTCTTTGGAGTGGCGTGTGCGGCGGTGGGAAAACAAAAACACTGGCCGCTTCTTGGGGTGTTCCGGAAATGGGAAATGTTTTAAAAACGCTGCTGAGCTATCATCAGAATTATCTATGATCGAATAATAATTTAAAAAGCTTGCAAAAGAATGAAACCCAGCAGAACGGGCGGAATTATGAACAACACGGCGACTGACGGACAAAAGAAGAGAATCGCCCCAAAAACGGCGTGAAGAATAGGAGAGCAGGGCTTTTCGGACGCAATAAATTCTGGAGTGGTCAACGCGAGGGGAAGAGAAGGAGAAGGAGAGGAAGCAGCAGAAGCCATTGCATCAATTTCTCAACGGAAGGATGGAAGGGGAGGAGGGGGGAGGCGGATGGATACTGACGAATATCTGTCACTTCCACCCCTTACCCCAATACCCAACCACCACCCCCTTCTTGGCCCGTCAAGCTCGGCTAGTCAGCCCCCTTTCGTGCGCTTTCAATTAGTGACTTCCACCAGTTTTTTTTTGGAGACTTGCAAGAGGGGAGAAGTTTTTGGCTTTAAAGGGGCCAACAAGGAGTCATTTGCTATGCGTTCTTCGACATCGAACCAAGCCTATCTGGTAGAATTTTTCCGTGATTCCAAATATGCTTACCAATTTTGCGGAATCGTCATTTCCGAAAGTTACGCATGATTTAAAAGGCCGTCCGCGGGTCACCCGAACAAGGCTTGGTACAGTTTTTTTCGACCCTGTTTTTTGACGTCATCTGAAAGAGCTAGTCGAATTAGCAGGGTGGCTATTTTGAGATTTTTAAAGTTTATTTTCCTAGTTAAATTTGGCGTAAAGTGGCAAACCTCAAAATTATCTCGAAAACTACCGGGCCAATGGGCTGAATTTTTGACTAGGCCTCATTTGGGATGAGGATCATTTTGTAATACATTGCAAAGCACGAAAATGGTCGGAACATATGCAGAATGCGTACCAAAAACAGTTTTTTGCAGTTTTCGTCTTGATGGGTGTTCGGCCGCATCATGAGACTAGCATAGAAAGATGCGCCATTTTTTTCCGCATCGATTGATGTATCTTTAATCAGGCGGCCAGCTACCCATTTGCTGGAATATTCCATTTAGTACGCTCAAAACGCACCAAAAATGTACCCGAAAAATGCATAACAAAAGTTTTCGAATTTTGAAGCATGAGACGCATCTAGAAGACGAGCTGAAGCTATTGCAAAAAAGAGCAAAACGAAATTCAGCTTTTTGGAGGGGGCTGAGATTGAACTGGCGCCAGCTCCGGATTGGCACGCCGACGCTCTACTGACTGCGCCACAGGGCTCCCAGGCACACGACCCGGGTTCGATTCCTGCCGGATTTCAGACCCTTTTTAAAAATGTTATTTCGTTTTGCTCTTTTTTGCAATAGCTTCAGCTCGTCTTCTAGATGCGTTCTCATGCTTCAAAATTCGAAAACTTTTTGTTATGCATTTTTCGGGTACATTTTTGGTGCGTTTTGAGCGTACTAAATGGAATATTCCAGCAAATGGGTAGCTGGCCGCCTGATTAAAGATACATCAATCGATGCGGAAAAAAATGGCGCATCTTTCTATGCTAGTCTCATGATGCGGCCGAACACCCATCAAGACGAAAACTGCAAAAAACTGTTTTTGGTACGCATTCTGCATATGTTCCGACCATTTTCGTGCTTTGCAATGTATTAGCAAATGATCCTCATCCCAAATGAGGCCTAGTCACAAAATTTCAGCCCATTCGGCCCGGTAGTTTTCGAGATAATTTTTTGAGGTTTGCCACTTTAACGCCAAATTTAACTAGGAAAATAAACTTTTAAAAATCTCAAAATAGTGCCACCCTGCTAATTCGACTATGCTCTTTCAGATGACGTCAAAAAACAGGGTCGAAAAAAACTGTACCAAGCCATATTGGGGACAGGCCGGGTGAGCCGCGGACGGCCTTTTAAGCGCGTAAAACCATAGAAAGTTGTTCATTTTGAGCGTTTCTCGGTCTTAGGTCGTTGCTAACCTTCGAAATATCGAGGCTCGGCAAGTAGTAGTACCATATTCGGAATCATTCCGCGCAAGATAGGCTTGGTCCCAACTGAAATCCCGAACACGCTAAACAACGTGCAAGTCTACAACTGGATATCAAGCAAAAAAAGTTCCCTATACCCCTGGAAGCCAATCCGAAAAGCGTCAGAATTGATTGCTGGCATGTGGTGAGGGCTTTATACGTATTGGGCCATTGCAGGCCCCTGGGGGCGAAGGACAATTTCCGGAGGGCCAAGGTGCCGCCATCAACGGCCTTGGAGCCGTGAACAACAGGTGCCAACGACGGGACAAGAGGGGGCCCAGGCTAATTGTTCGAGGGGGCCAAGGTGGGCAGGGGAGAAGCCACTTCAACGGCCAGTCAGGTAGTCAAACGGGCGCTTTAAAGCCAGAAAACCCGACCCTAGTGGTTGCGGTACGGAAGCACATGGAAAATAAGGTAATTACTTGGCCCCTTAAAATAATGTACTCTAAAAACTAACAATGAGGTAGACAATAATAACCTCTGAAGCTGGAGGTGAAATGGTGATTTTGATATTCTCCTAGACCTTTGGCGATTTGAAGAGGTCAATTAATATTTTTACAAATTGTTCTAACGCCGTTTCATAGAGCGTTAAAAATATAGCAAGTGTTTAAATTCTCGGCCCGAAATAACGTAATTTAACATGCAACAACACTGGCATCTCTTTTTTTTTTTAAAACATAAATTACAGCAAAAACATGCAAAATCCGAGATATTACTGAACCATAATTTAATTTTAGAAATTTGAATAGAGATGTTTTTGCAATTTCCGGCCAGGGGATCATACGGCCGGCCGGCTGAGGGAGGGGGTAAGGTAAAGCCTAGCCCAAATTGTAGCTGTTCAGGCAAAAATTCTGTAAATCGCAAAAATCTTAAAGACGCGCCATGATCTCGATACAAAACGGCCGAGCAGCAAGTTGCAAAATGTAGTAAAAGTGGGCTTATCTCTAGAAATTTTGGGGCCCTGAAGGGTTGCGAGTTGAGCATCAGAGGAGGGAATGGAAGGGAATGGGGTGCCATCCATTGTCCTTTAGTCCATTGTTCTTCAGCCACAGCCAGTCGTCGATAGTAGTGTATCGGACGGGGCGGCCAGTAGAAGAAGAAGGAGAAGCAGTGGACCGCTTCTCCTTCTTCTTCTTCTCCGGTTCCTGGCTGGGCAGGGAGTACTCGTTGGAGCGGCGTCTAATCCTACTTGATTGTCTCAGCGGTGGGAGTCACCTTTTCCGGCGGTGGCAATGTTCACTTTCGCAAAATAATCATGGAATGATGGTGTTTGTAGAGACTTGTGCGATTTGCAGTAAAAAATTTCTGAAAGGATTCAGTACCCGGGAATGCGTCAAACAATTACAATGCTTAAGCTTAAAAGGCCGTTTGCGAGCCAACCGAACAGAGGCTGGCACAGCTTTGTTCGACCCTTTTTTTCGACGCCATGTGAAAGAGCATCGTCGAATTAGTAGGACTGCATGGTTTTTAGATTTTTAAAAGTTCATTTTTGGGGTTTAAATTCCGTTAAAGTCGCTCACCCCAAAAAATTATCTTTGAAGTTACTTAACCAAATTTGCTTAAAACTTATGTCCATACCTAATTTGGCGCGGGGATCATTTTTCTAATACATTGCTAAGCCCGAAAATCACCGGAACATAGGAATCTCGCGTACTCAGAACAGTTTTTCAAAATTTTCGAGTTTTTAGAGTGTTGCCTGTAACGTAAAAATAACATAGAAAGATGCGCAAAAATTTTCTGCATCGAGTGTTGTATTTTCTAGAGTGCAGTGAACACTCTAAAAATACAAAATGGTCTGATTCCAGCCAAAAATAAAAATTTTGATCAGGTGTGGAGGGAAAAGCATAGATTTGCATCTACGACCTAAATCACGACAAATGCAAAAAAAAAGCAAAAAGAAATTTGGTTTCTAAGAGGGGGCTGGAATTGAACTCGGGTCGTTCGCCTGGGAGGCGGCGGCGCCCTCTAGTGGCTGTCCCCAGAGCCCCCCAGGCGAGCCATCGCGAGTTCGATTCCAGTAACTCGTTAGTTTCTTTTAGAAAAGGAATTTATTTTTCCGATTTTTTGTATTAGGTCGGGAATTATCTCAAGAAGGCATGCACAAGTCTGTTTTCTAAGTAATACGCAGGCGTCTTCGACGTACAAAGCCACTTTCACATTTAAGAAACTATTATTTTTGCAATTTTTAGAGTGTTCACTGCACTCTAGAAAATACAACACTCGATGCAGAAAATTTTTGCGCATCTTTCTATGTTATTTTTACGTTCCAGGCAACACTCTAAAAATTCGAAAATTTTGAAAAACTGTTCTGAGTACGCGAGATTCCTATGTTCCGGTGATTTTCGGGCTTAGCAATGTATTAGAAAAATGATCCCCGCGCCAAATTAGGTATGGACATAAGTTTTAAGCAAATTTGGTTAAGTAACTTCAAAGATAATTTTTGGGGTGAGCGACTTAACGGTCATTTAAACCCCAAAATGAACTTTTAAAATCTAAAAACCATGCAGTCCTACTAATTCGACGATGCTCTTTCACATGGCGTCGAAAAAAAGGGTCGAACAAAGCTGTGCCAAGCCCTTAGGGGGTCTGTTCGAGTGACCCGCGGACGGCCTTTTAAGCGTGCGTGCAAACATTAATACGTTTACATCCCGTTACGGAGACAGGCCGACAGGCATTTCCAAACGAAAGCCTGAGCTTCATCTCGGCTCCGGAGCGAATTTCCTAGAATGCGAGCCGCCGGTTTGATCGGCTTAAAAGCGGCCACCGGCTAGGGGGCGGCTATAAAATGAATTGGATCCCCTTCACCCGGCAGACATTCCGCTCCTTTTTTTGATCATCCGAATAGGAGTGCTTGCGTTTTTCTGCTGAAATTCGACCAGATGCTCGGCCGCTTTGGGCGGTAGCATGGATAAAATATTTTGGAGGGTATGCAGTGATCTAAAAATTCGAAACTGAAAATTTATAAAAATCGAGAATTGGGTCATTTTAGGCGATTTCTCATATATTTTTGACCAAAAAGGCGAAATTTTCGAGACTCGTTATAATTTTCGGTTTTCCAATTCTTATATCTAAAAACAGTGTAAGCTGCTATAAAAGTGCTACATATTTCGTGATAGGGCTGTTCGGGATTACAGGGAAATGTGGCTTCACGCTGCTAAAAATCCCACCTCCTCGCTAAACGTTCAGTACCATAGGAAGTGGTAGAAGTTACGCAGCGCATTCTAAGACCAGAATAAAACAAGAAAACCAAAAATGGGGGAGACAATCTATCGGCTTCCCAATGAAAATCCTTCAAAAACGAACGAAACCGCTAACAATAAGGAAAACTCGTAGGCCACCGCCGCCACCCATTAATTCCAACGCCAAAATCGAGGCCGTCGAGCCAGCCACGGGGGTCCACAGCTGGCCGATGGCCGAGTGGTGCCCATTTCAGGGTGGGCAGCAGGGGAGGAGGAGGGATTCGGGCCCATTTCGAGCGGAAGCCGGGGATTAGAGGGCCACCACGGCCAGGGACCACCCGTTCCGCGACCTTCCACCTTCCGCCTGGGGCCGGAGTCGCTCGGTAAAATAAAATTTGGTGCGTTCCGCTTTTGCGTCGTACACTACCAGATCATGCTGAATTAAGGAGAAACAGAGTAGAAGATTAAAATATACCTGGAGGGAAACCGCAAATTTTGGGCTAAAAACGTCCGTTGAAGCTAAGCCATGGACAACCAACACCCAAAACGCCTTGCTTTTCGAGGCTGAAGATTAATTTATAATCTTGAGCTGCTTTCATATGCTAAAAATGTTTAGAAAGTTTTTTATAACAATTCGAAGCCCGGTTTTTCGCGGGACTTTCTTAAAATACCCTGTGCGACCTTGTTAAAATAGGCTTCATCGAAGGCCTTTTTGGAGCGCAAGAACACTTGGAAAAAGGAAGAAAGTGCCCCAAAACCTACAAAAAATAAATATTACGAGGTGCGAAATATGGCTCGTAGTGCTGCGATACTCGATCACACCTGTCCATTTATCACAATTGGCCCTATTTTCATCCACTTGCCATCTATCCGAAAGCGAAACCGGGTGCATGTGCCAACACATGCTCGTTTCTCTCTGTCTTTCTCTCTTCCTCCATCCACCTACCCAGTTGTAATCTTCCATATGACCCGGGGGTGCAGCACTCTCTCCAGCCGATTTTTCCAACCCTCTACGCTCTAGAGATGCCGCGATGATACTACGCGGCGTTTTCATCACCTTTTTGCTGTTATTAGCGGCAAGTGGTCGCCCTTCGAATGATACGTTGGATTTAGAAGCTGTCGCGGGTAAGCCTAAGCCTAAGCCTAAGCCTAAGCCTAAGCCTAAGCCTAAGCCTAAGCCTAAGCCTAAGCCTAAGCCTAAGCTAAGCATACGCCTAATCCTAAGTCTACGTCTAAGCCCCAGCCAAGCTAAGCCTAAACCTAAGCCTCAGCCACGAAATCTGGCTCAATGATAACCTAATTAGATCCGAAGGCGAAAGACGCAGAACGCAACCTCCAACGCACACTCTCCGTCGTCGAGCATCGAAGCGCTTTGGGCCGCATTGTGCTACTCGTATGCCAAAAAGCTTGCAAGCCGCTGCGCGCTATTGTAAGTCCAAAAATTCACTTGTAAAACCGACCCAGGTGCCCGAGCTGGTGCGCGACTACAACGAGCTGAAGGAGTACAGCAGTGATGACCTGATCTCGTACCACTATCATTATCTACGCGGGTCGTTGCCGTTTTACAACACGAGTCGCGTCAATAAACGCCCCGCGGTGTTGTACATCTCGGCGGGCAGCGTGGAAGAGTACGAGGGGGATCCGAGTGATCGGGTAAGGGAGAAAGGGATGCATATCATAATGCCGGGCCATGGTCCTTCGGAAAAATTCCGTTCCTTTGCACAGCAAAATAAAATATTAAAAGTCACAATTTGGAAAATCCTGTAATTCGGCATTATGAAAATTCGGTGCTTTGAAATTCGGCATTATGTCGTATTTTTCATAGAAAATTGAACAAGGTCTATAATACTATGAAAAAGGCCTATTTCTAGACGACATTCCTCGAATGGCTGCGCAGCGTTGACAAAAGCGATGTCCTGATCCCGAAATCACATCAGGAATTAGATGCGTACCTGACCGAAGCCGAGCAATGCCAGAACGCCTTTCTCCTCATTATTCACGACCCAAAGTGCGCAATTTGAGACTGTAAGCAACAACGGACCAATTCCAGCAAATGCCCCTATGATTTCTGGCGAAACGTGGCTCGTGTCGTCTACGCTGGTACCAAGATACCAACCATACTGTTGGAACGGCCAATCGAGAATCAGATTGCTGGTAACGATATCGTCTCGGGATCCTATTGCCTTAGTGACGCTTTTCCGCCGGCTCGTCTCGATGCCCCAAGATTGTTTACTGGTTTCCTTGATCCACCATAACCAGTATACCAAGCCTTTTGTGGAGCTGGCGCCCGCGGAGGTACGTTGGTTAATGTGGCAACGTAGGGCTTCAGATACTCGAAAATGTCCGCCGAACACTCGAGTTCTCCACCTGCTTATATGAGCCGGATGGAAAAATATTCACAAAGACTGGCATCCGCTCCTCACTCACCGATCTTCAGATGGAATATTACGCGACCGACTACGACTTGAAAAAGTTGCCACAATTCCAAATCAAATCCACCATTACAGGCTTGAACACAAAACTTCGTACATTGCTGTCGGCCTGGCTGGTGGTATCGCCGTCATTGCGCTGGCCATCTCGATTTTCTGGGGTCTCAACGGGTCGGCCTTTACGAGAGAATAAATTTGTCTTTATTTCCCAAAACATAAATACCCATGATGATCGATCACAAAGCCAGTAGTAATTATCACAGAGAGAACGAGAATGAGTACAGAAAAAAAAGAAGACAAAAAATTATGTGGGCGTGAGTTTTGTGATGACTTCATCCAAGGCAGGAGCTGGTATCCGTAGATCTTGTAGGGCATCTCGAAAGTAACCTAAAAAGAGGGAGAATAAGATAATATTAAGGGCTTATTTTCATTATCGAAATTTCAATTTTCCGAAGCCTTTTCGCCATTGTTCTCAAAATTAAAAAAAAATTGAATTTCAAAGCATTGAAATTTCGAAAAAAAAATATTGTACAAAATGATATTTCGCTCAAATGATATTTTGACAAACTAATAGAAAGTCAATAACAAGATATCTAGAATTACCGGCATCACAGAATAGTTGCTTCGCGGGTACCGGGGGCAAGGCAGAGACATCACCCAGCGTCTCGATGAAGCTTCGAACGATGACGGCACACAGGTCTCGCATCACCTTCATCAGCAAGTCTTCTTCTATAAACTCCAATAAAATTGCAGGCTAGAAATAAGCTCACCACGCTCCTCAGAGACATCTGTCCACATCGCGAAAGAATGGGTTATGTTGTCGTCAGCGAAAAACACTTCAAACTTGTGGAAGCTTTGAAGCACCTAAAATTAAATTAATCTACAAAATAACATTCCACTAACCTCTTGTGCGATCTTGGTGATATACTCGGAAGGCATCATGGCGTATGAGGGCAGTTCCACGCCTTTGCGTATTCCACTATGCAGCTTTTCCTTCTAAAACGAAAGTGTTGGTCAAGTAACCCTAGCCTACGCGACGGAAATTATGGAAAAGCCGAACCAAGAATACAAAAGCGCTGATAAATCAAAAGTACCACTTCTGCGACACCTCGCTGCACCTCGCCGGACATCGCCGTGGCGACATTTTTGAGCGTAGCATCACAGACACGACTATTCCACGCCCGAACTGCTTTCGCCGAGAATAAACCTGAAAAGACATATGTCGAAAACAGATCATACCATCAATCTCCAATTTTTCAGCCGATATCTTCAGCCGTGACAAGCCCGCGATCAACTGCCCGGCGGCTGAATTTACCTAAACTCAAAGATCCAGTGCACAAATTATGCGTACCTTGATAAGGTCGTCAATCGGCCTCGTCTTGCCCTGGCTGTCCCTGGCGAAATTCCAGTTCTTGGCCTTGTTGATAATCGCGTCGACGGCGGTCTAGAAATATTGAACGTCATTGATGATAGAATTACCGTAACAGGTCTTTGGAGTAATTGCTTGATCGTAGCCGGCTCAAAGAACTTTGGTAATCTAGTTAATGAGTTGTCGAACAGGTGAATCTAAAGCAGAGTCCGAAGCAATTCGATAATTACAATGTCATGGCAGGCTGAGGAGAATGCCGCAATCCTTGTGCGATGGGATCCGGTAACCTAAAAAATATCAATTACAGATATGTAGATCAATACCAAATCCATTGCGTCAACTTTAGATTGCACATGCTTGATTAGAGCCGACGTTAACGGATCCACAGCGCTGTCCAAAAACGTATCTCTAATGGAAGGCTATAACGACAACGCGGTAAGGTTACCTCATATACAACAACAGCTCATTTGCCATTTCCCGCATGTCTTCGGTAAACGTATCCGGAAGAGCATTCGTAACAGCGGGTACGCTCTGAAAAAGGATTATTTTCAGGAGAAAGTCCCACCTTTTCCAAATCATAAATATAAGCCAGTGGATCGTTTTCGGCATGCAGTATTTCCGTGACGACAGCCTTGAACCCATATTCTGCCAAGGCTTTCTTCATCGCGGCCTTCACTAGCAAAATGCACTCGTCCGAATCCAAAAATTCACGCTTCGCGCCGGACTTCTCTCTGAAATATTGTTGCCTACACTGTTTATGAAAAATTACCCGAAGAAGATGTACATTTGATTCTCGATCTCGTGCTTCACGCATTCCAAGAAACGGCTGGCCGAGGTGCGCGCAAAATTGGCGTTGGCGAAACGGTTTGAGACACCCTTCGAGAAGATGGCGACAAACTCTATAAAAACAATTTAAAAGCGCACATTTACTCAATTACCTTTCTTTCGATCCAAGCTAGCATATGTGCTATGGATCTCTGCAATCTTTGCCGTATCGCCCTGCTGAAGAGCTAAGAAGAAGGCGGTCGATTGCCACGCGAGGAAGGCATCCTTCTGATCTTCCAAATCCTTGACGTTCATAGCGGCCGTGGGAACGAGCTAAATAAGTGTAAATAGGAGTTGTGAGAGTTGACAGAACGCTAAAGATGGTAAAAAAAACCCTAGAAACGAACATTTCTGATCACATCTATGCTGCTTTGCAGTTCCTGCAACGTGCCGAGCATCGTAGCTTGATCCTCCTTTGAGACTTCTTTCAGCGATTCCCAGGCTTTCTCGTACTGCCGACCAGCCTAATTCAGAGCATAGTTGAACGCAAAGAAACGGGGCTTACCGAAATGCACTTTAGTAATGTTGTAGCACGCGTCTTGGCGGCTTCGTATTGCAGGATCGTTTGGTTCACTGTCAGAGAGTTTTCGCTCATGCGCAGCGTCTAGCATAAGGTTAGAATTAAAGTGGAATTAGTACTTTTATATGATCTTCGAGCGATCCGAGCACGCGATGTACAGCAGTATCGACGTCGCCAAGATTCGCCAACCTGAGGAAGTTAGAATTTCAAGTTCCTGGTAAAAAATACGCATGTTCCTGCTCCTCACACTCGCGGCAAATTTTTGCCAGCTCCGTTCGAGAGACGTCGATATTCTTCTCTGAAGCGAGCAGGCGAGCGCCCACTTGCGATTTCAGCTCCTAAAAAGATCCATCATCAAGAAAAAGTGACGAGCCTCAATCGATTGGCCATCCATCGACCTCAGCCAATCGATGAGGTCGTTCATTCCTGCCGCAGAGCAGAGAGGTGCTTCAGGCTCGTGCCGTCGCTCTAAATAAAGCGTTTATTCATTGGAAATCGACTGAAATGTAACAAAAAAAAAGAAAACAATTTCCTAGAGATCTATTGATACTATGAAACGATTCAACCATCGTAATGACAAATCAACCACAATCATAAAAATTACAACGATGCACGCACGTTGGGGGCCACCGCGTGTTTGAAGGGCTTTTGTCCGCCTTGTGCCAAAAACTTTGTGAGATCGGTGAGCTTCGGCTTGAAACGCGGGTTCTGCTTCACGAAATCCTGGACGATCTTCAAATCCGTATCATTGGTGCCGATAGCCGTCCTCCACTCCGGGTACAGCGTCTTCTGGAGTCGAACTAGCAGCGCACATTCTCGCAGCTCTCCGTGCCCGGCAAAATAGTTCAGCAGCGGAGGCAGATTGTTGTTCAAAGCCATGTAGAACACGAGTGTTCCAAAATGGCGCGTGGAATAGAAGACGTCGAATTTGTTGGCAGCAATCGTTCGATCGAAAACGACCTTCGTCGTCTCCACAAATTTCGGATCGTCGGCCTCATAATACAGACAGGCCCAATCCATCACAAATTCGTGCTCGTCCCTGGCCAAGGCACTGTCCAGCCATGGATCGGAAAAGACAGCTGGATCAACGACGGGTCGATTCTGCTTGTTGTAATAGGTCCTATTCATCCTGTCGTGTTCTTCAGGGGTCGCTGTGCGCAGTTTTCCGTCGATTTCTCTAACCACCACGGTTCGATTCTGGTCGGTGGCGTCGAAAGAGATATCGGTGAAGACGAATCTTGACGAGTCAAAGCCCGCAATCTCTTCGTCGTGCGCCAGCAATTCGGTCTTGATCTCACGAGGCTCCTTCAGCGGAACAAACTGTAGAAATAGCTGGGCCTCATCCTTCATCCGCTCAATGGTGTTCTCGAGCCGCTCATCGGTCATCAAAGCAAAATGCGAGCGACGTTGTTGATTTGAGATCCTTCGAGATCGGAAGACTTTATTCTCCAAGTCGACACCGGTAATCTTCTAAATTAAACGTAAAGTGAGAGCAAAATAAAATCGGAACGCTTTCCCTGTAAAAAACGCACCTGTAACAGTTCATGAACCTGAGGGGTTGTGAAGAGACGCTCAGCATCCACTTCCTCAGCCACCTTGGCGTCCAAGTTCGAAAGCATCGGGTTTATCCAAGCGGAGGCTTGCCGAAGGCTCGTTTGAGGAGACGACACACTTTGGGCGACGGCTCGCAGCCGTTGAAGACGTAGTAAAGTATGCCGAAACATGTTGTTGAGCTGAAAAAATGTAACTTTTGATCAGGATATGACAAAGACACAATTTGAGAAGAAACAGAGACGGCTTGGCACCAATATTTGTAAGATAGGGGTTTTAAAAGCTTTACATGTACATTTTCGGTAGAAATTTACCAAAATTTTGCGTGAAAGTGCGCAAAAAAACACGACAGCACGATAAAAGGCTCAAAGTTTCATTTTCAAAAGGTTTAGATATTTGTACTATAGCTCGAGTTTTCTTACTACTATACTTTCCTTTTTCGCTTTTTCTTTTACTGATTTTTTTGGATAGTACATTGGCACGTAATTGCGCGCCCGTTCGGAATGGTGCGAAACGTTCGGAATTCTGCTTTGAAACAGCAAAAACTTTTAAAAGCCTTGAATCCCCATGGAATTTTGCAAAATTTTGCAAAAGCGCTGGATTCTTTCCGTAGCGCTTCTCCAGGCGTTGGGCAGCGGCGGAAGCCCAAAAGCACCCTGCCTTTCGGACACGAGGGGAAAACATGACACCCCGCAGTGCGCTTTAGCCTGCCGCGCCCCCCATTGCTCATCGCCAAAAAGGGCTTGCGAAAGCGGCGCATACTCGCTTGTTTACACCGCGCCCTCAGCCGTTTTCTGTACGTCTTTTTTGCGTTTCTGCGTCAACCTTCGATGCCTTTTGTCTTCATATTTCCAAGCTAAACCATTTTTCAGACCCATGCGAAGATGGCCGGACTAGCGCAAATTACGAATAACAATGATAGGAACCCTGATGTAAGTGCTGATTTGTGGTAAATGATTGGTTTCTAGGTGGATGCCAGCCTGGCGATATCCGCCGTTATCGAAAGTATGAAAGAAAAAGGCCATTATGATTTGGCTGAACGTGCGGCGGCTGGCACGGGAGCGGTATATTTAAGAGAGCAATATAAGTTCTTCTTTTTAGGATGACGATCCTGAGGAAGGCGCGAAAGATGACGTTACCCAATCCGCGGCAAGCAATGAAGATTTGTCCCGTGAAAATGATGGGAAAAAGACGCCGCTGGCTAGGACAGATGCTGAACCGAAAAATAGTAGTTACGAAGGTTGGGGATTTTTGAAGTTCATAGCCACGCTTTTTCTAGACGAAGAAGAATTGAAAACACCCCCGCCTTCACCAACAGAGAAAGAGGATAAAGTAGTCAGCAGTAGACCGAGGTATTTACAATATATTGCAAGCATATTGATAATTTTTTTAGCCTCTTCTCCCTGGCACAAGTCACGAGCAAATTAGGCGAAATGTGGACGACTGCTCGCGAGCAGATATTTGGTGAAGACTACTGGATCCCTAGCGACTCATATGAAATAATTTTTTTCCCAAATGAGCTTTTGAGGGCACACAAGGTATACTGAGAGTAATAATTCAGTCTACATAAATGCGTAGGTGATATACCCAAAGGACGAAGATGCGACACTAAAGATCGTACAAGGAAGTTTGAAGAACGATCCTGGGACCCCAATTTTCCATGGTGTCTTCCAAAAGGACAAGACGAAGCCAGCACTCAGGTAGTTTCCATTGTAAATTTATAACGTTTCTTAGCCTCTACCGATGCCGCGGGGAACAAAGCCAGGAAGATGCTTTTGACTTGTATAGGCGCTGTTTGGAATGCCAGCAGTTAATTATGATTTCGGGTAAGTGATAAACTGTCGCTGATGAAGTTCTGTAGACGAAAAAGATCCGCGTGGCCCGATACGTGAAGTGATCAATCGATTGCGGGAGAATCCTTTGTGGAGAATGGTTAGTGAAAGTCATTTATTTGATTTGGTTTTCCAGATTCACGTCGCAATCGCTTGTAATCGAGAAGATCTTTTCAAGGAGGAAAACATTGAGTATATGAACAAAAATGGCATTTCATTTGACCTGTAAGTCTTCGTTCTAAATTATACTTTTAAGTTTAGGCAAATGCAACAAGTGCTCCAGAATACAGGCAAATATCCCTTGTTGATGGCGGTTGAGATGAACCGGATCGGAATCGGTGAGAGGATACTTCAAAATCACGAATTTTGTTTTAGTGAGGAGAATGCTGCAGATCGGTACGGATGCTTCGGTGCGGGATATTAATGGAAATAATGTTCTACACATAGCTGCTCTCACAGGGTCTCCGATGCTAGAGGTAATATATTTGAAATGCTGGGATCATTCGCCTATAATTTTGGCTAAAAAGTAGCGTAACGTATGATTTTAGCTTCTCTGGGAGTTTGCTGAAGTCCACAAGCTCCTCAACAACATCAATCAGGATGGCTGTACACCGGTTACCGTAGCCATTCGCAATGTCAATCCACGGTTAGCATAACACACCAATCAACAACCGCAATTTAGTTGTCTGACCGCGCTACGCAGATTTGGCGCCGATTTTACGATTTCCGCGGCTGGTCGAAACGCTCTCTTCGAAGCGATGATGAACAAGGGGAAGGATAGTGTGTAAGCTAATAAATGAATCTATCTACTTTAATATGACTTCTAGAATTATAAAAACAATCCTCGAATCGTCGCCGGCCCTGCTGAACGAGGTCGACTCTTCCGGCAACACCGCTTTGCACATAGGTTCTATCTAGCCGGCTTTTGCCGAAATAAATTCTTTAGCGCTCTACAAAACGCCGCTAATGTCGCTGCTCCTGCTCAAGGGCTCCGAAATTGATCTCAACAAGCGGAATAACGCCGGGCAGGCGCCGATTCACTTATATACGCACAGGGTTGGAGATAATTTTCCGCTTATTACCAGGGTTTATAGGGCGATATCGGTATGATGATAACATTGTCATCGTATTGTTGTGATATCAACGCACAAGATGTCACCGGAAATACGCCACTTCATATTGCCGTCAGCCGGAAGAATTTGGAGGCAACTAGGTGAAAAATGCTCGTTTTTGATGAAACCTTGTTTTTAGGCTTCTGCTCTGCCTCGGCGCCGATCCAAACATCCGTAACAATCACGCCGATTCGCCGCGGCATTTGGCTGCTAGATTAAGACAGTGCGTTTTCGGATTAATCTTGATTGTCCGATTTTCGGATTAGGATCTAAAATAAACCAGTTCAATAAAAGGCTTCAAATTTAGGGCGGATTTGCTGAAATCGCTGATTCTTTGCGGCGCAAATCGATGTGATGCCAGCAAGACGGGATGTGTGGGCGGTTGCGTCGAAGAGAAAATGATGCCACTGATGAGATCAAGTAAGTTTTTGACAATAGGAATTTCTGAAAAACGAGGCAAACGAATCAAAAAACGAATCTATAATACAACCATCCTGTTCAGGTACCGAAGATTGCAACTCGCCGAGACCCGGCCAGCTGACCGAAAAGCCGAATCCCCTGAATTATGCGGCCCCTCTTGAAGAGCATCCGATCAAGGATCATATGCAGAAGGTTTTACTGCCGCTAGCGTTCCTGACAATTGTATTTCCAGATGTTTTACGAAAAGCTCTTGAAGCGGATGGAGGTGCTGGCTTCTCGTGGTGAGGCGGCACATAAGATGGTCAACCTATTGTCGCTCGACGGTGGCGGTATTCGCGGGCTTGTCATCATTCAGGTTTAATAGTATCAAGTCAGCAATATAGCCTACATTTAGACCCTGATGGCCATCGAAGAGGTGATGGGCGAGCCAATCTTCCCGTACTTTGACTGGGTGGCCGGCACATCGACTGGTGCCCTGGTTGCAGCCGCTTTGTCACAGGGCAAAACCCTCCGCGAATGTCAGCACATCTATCTACGCTTCAAAGACTTGGTGTTTGACGGCTGGACCCGTCCCTACAATTCGGCCTTGCTCGAGCAGTTTATGAAGGAGCAGATGGGCGAGGGGGATTTGTCCGATATCAAAATCCCAAGGTAACGAAGAAGAAACCATAGAAACTAAAAAGTTTTAGACTCATGATCTCGACCGTCAAAGCCGACTACTTTCCGGTGAAGGTGGAATTCATGCGCAATTACCGGCTGCCGATTTCTGAGAAAGAGAATTTGGAACTGGGATTTGGGGAGCCTTCAGGTATCTACTTACATCGTACAATGAGGATGCAGTGGCTATTTAACGAGCGGCACGTGCCTGATTTTTGCGATTGGGGTATTTATCGGAAGTTGTCGACGAGCATACTGAGGATAAAACTAAAAAGTTCTTTGGTTTTTTATTTTCGACGTTCGGGAATTTTTCGCTATTTCGGCATTGTTGTTCATAAAAAGTTACACGTTTTGGTCCAACAGCATAGCTTAATCGGGCTAACAATAAGTTACAAATCTAAGCTGCGTTTTCTAAAAGCGCTTTCAGAAAGCGGTCCTTGGGCTGCCCGGCCCGGCTTAAAAATTCATAAATTGGGCTATTGTGCGATTTCTTCGGCTAAGCCCCAGAAATTCCGTTCGTTACGCAAAACAAGTTAGGAAATGTCAGAAAAATCTCGGAATTTCCAAAATCGGAAAGAATATATCTACTAAGCTCGTCGAGGGCTTTCGATTGACACCTAAATCGTACAAATTGGACGCTCCTCTGGGGTTCTTTTTTGGGGACACCCTGTAGTGGCTAGATCGCGCCGCAAAATGAAAATTGCTAATTTCTCCGAAGAAACTGAACGAAAAACTCTGACCACTGGTAGCGGCTACTCTAGCATGGGCGAACGGGGCTCCCTCCCTCGGTTCCATGCGGGGGGCGTGGCCCCGCTGCTATCTCAGCCTCTTCCCGCCGGCCCTCCCCCAGTGAGCAGGTGGCCGAGTGGTTAAGGCGTTGGACTGCTAATCCAATGGGGTTTCCCCGCGTGAGTTCGAATCTCATCCTGCTCGAACTTTTTGCTTTTTGGGGGTTAGGCGGGTTTTTGCCGGAAATACCTCGGGAGGGTAATAATTTTTCATGTAAATAAGCTATAAAGTACTTTTTTTAGAAACCCCGCTATGGAAGGCACTTCGGCGTACCTCTGCAGCTCCAATGTTCTTTTCGCCTGTTGATGATAAGTAAGTATCAGTTGCTCGGTATCTTACCTTCGATCTTAGGTA
>CATQJA010002641.1:0-20000 GCA_958295435.1 Mesorhabditis spiculigera | reverse complement strand
TTTTTTTTTTTTTTTTTTTTTTTTTTTTTTTTTTTTTTTTTTTTTTTTTTTTTTTTTTTTTTTTTTTTTTTTCTTTTTTTTTTTTTGTTTCCCCCCCCCCCCCCCCCACAAAACAAAAATTTAATTCCAACCCAAACCCAAGCCCCCCAAAGGGAGGGAGAAAAAAACCCACCTCCCCCCCCCCCCGGCGTTTTTATAAAAAAATAAAAAATATTTTTTTTTTTTTTTTGTTGTTTTTTTTGGAGAATTTATTTTTTTTTTTTTTTTTTTTATAAATATTTTTAAAAAAATATAAATTATATATTATTTTTTTTTAAAAAAAAAAAAAAAAAAAAAAAAAAAAATATTTTTTTTTTTTTTTTTTTTTTTTTTTTTTTTTTTTTTTTTTTTTTTTTTTTTTTTTTTTTTTTTTTTTTTTTTTTTTTTTTTTTTTTTTTTATAATTTTTTTCCCCCCCCCCCTCCTCAAAAAAAATTTTTTCTTTTTTTTTCCAAACTATTTTTTTTTTTTTTTTACTAAAAAAAAAAAAATAATATTTTTTTTTTTTTTTATTTCTAATTTTTTTTTTTATTTCTGTGTTGGGAAACTCCTTTTTTTTTTTTCCCCTTTGGGAATTTTTTTAAGGAAAAATCGGGGGTTTTTTTGCCCACCTTTACCCCCATCTAGCCAAAGCATAATAATAAGGTTTTTTCTTCCTTTTTGTCTTCGATTCGCATCAGAACCGTGAAAGGAAAAATTTGTAGGTGTATTTTGAACAGGTCACGAGGGGGATAAAATTTTCGACATTTTCTAAAACTTTCTGAAATTTTTGAGCCATGATTTTAACTTCTCTAATTACATTTTTGGCTGTCAGAATATCGGTTCGCCGATGTATTACTCGAATTCGCAGCGCCAAATATGAACATGACTACGCAACAGTATGGTGTGAATTAAGATCGATTTGATCAAAGCGTGTATACATATTATTACAATTAGATCTATGCACACGCTGACCGCAACTTTATTCAAAGGTAAGCTCACACGATACGGCTCACTTTACGTTCAAGATATTCGGGCAGCCAGGCATACAGTCAAGTTTCGGGTAATTACGCGCCAACCTAGAGGACAGATGCGGCCACCCGCCTGTTTGGCTTTAAAGAATTATCAACGTGATCTTGTCAACTAACTTATCACCATACCCCGCGGATATTTTCATCGGTGTGTCGTTGAAGGACAGAGCGAGGGGTTAGAGAGGAAAGCGACAACGAGAGAGCGAGAGAGATCGAGGAAGAGAGCGAACGAGAGAGCGAGAGAGATCGAGGAAGAGAGCGAGAGAGAGAGAGAGAAGGAGAGAGAGAAAGAGAGAGATCTAAGGATTGAAATGAAAAAGCTAGTTGAATGCAAAAACCAGGTTTTGCCGAATGCAAAGCATTTTCCACCTCTGCCTTTTCGTGTAATATACTATGGGAATTTAAGCAACGAAAGAGTCGAAAATCTTTATTCAAGCCCACAGCTAAAATCTCTAATTTTAGCTTCAACATCTTCTCCAGGTATCAGGGCCTCGTCTGGTGTTGTGATCAATATTTTCCACATCCAGGTCCGTGTTACGATCAGCACTTTACCATCAGTCCGTCGGATACGGTAGAATACACTCTCGTAGTCGGGTAGTTCAAGCTTTGGAAACTTTTCGAAAAAGGCCAGTTGTCCTGCATCATCCTGATCATTCTCCGATCCCACATCGATCGCAGTTATTTCCCGCTCTCCTCGTAGCCATTCGTCCACTACCATTCGTGCGTATGTCCACGCAGACATTGCGTAGAATTGCAGCCACATCTTTGGCACCTTCGATTTTATGAATTCTTCTTCGTGATCCGGAAGCCATACGGAGAGCAATTCCACGGAAGAGTTTATAAACTCCACGACATCTGGAGACAGTGGCATTCTGAGGCGGTGCAAGCCCACTTGGTCGTAGCTTCTGCCGGCCGGCTTATGGCGCAGTAGAACCTCCAAAGTAGCCTCCACGTCCTTGATGTATAATTTCATACATCGCACGTTGTAACCGGTAGGTATTTGGGCTTTTAGTCGATTGACGGTAGAATTGTGAAAGAGCAGCCTGAAGGTGTCGTCCTGTAATTTTTCCAGATCCGGAAATGTCAGCAGATCGAAGGGAGCGACTCCATGCCAAAGCGTTTTCCAGTCATGCCGGATGTCGACGTCCCAAAATTTGTTCTTGCAGCTTTTGGCCACCTCCAGCATCGTCTTGCTTGTGATGGCTGTTGTGAAGAAGCTGTTGATGTTCATGTTGCGGAGGATTTGGTGTTGGACTTCGATCGGGAAGGCGGTGAAGTCCATGTTCTGAAATGGAATGGTATTTGGATCAACATGGTGGTATTCGAGAGAGAGAAAAGTTGAAACAGAGAGAGAGGGAGTGAGACACGTAGAGAGAGAGAGAGAGTGATAGAGAGAGCGAGAGAGAGCTAGAGAGACGAGAAAGCGAGCGAGCGAGCGAGAGAGAGAGGGAGAGGGAGCGAAACAGAGAGAGAGAGGGAGAGAGAGTGATAGAGAGAGCGAGAGAGAGAAGAGACGAGAGAGCGAGCGAGGGAGAAAGGGAGAGGGAGGGAGAGAGAGCCCAAAGCCCCCTATTTGACCTCCAGGCCAAGCAAAACAAGATATGTACTGCAGTTCTACGCCGGAAGGAGTGGCGTTGCGACAGATGGCGACCTCCTTTTCGTTCGAAAATAGGCTTCAGTTCAATTGATTGTTCATAGATCTATAGGCCAGGACTCGTCTGCTCCTTCCCTCTCCCCCTGCCCCATCCGTCAGAAGTGACCCCTCGGGCGCTGACTGATAATGTTGTTCACACTAATGCCCGAGTCAATATAAACTTTTTACAAACAAATTCTTCCTATATGGATAACATGCTGATATCATAATTAGGGTTTTTTAATATCAAGTAAGAATATAATGCTTTTGATGCATCCCTCATGAATCGATCGCGGAATAAACTAACTACCTCACACGTTTAGAATAATTGGCTTTTGATACCATAAATTGAACACAAATACGAATGTCCTGATTGGCGTATTTTCTCGTCGTAATATATCATAGCAATTTTTCGTTTTTCCATATATGTGCCGCGGGGGGTCAATCGGGATTCCACGTATTCGTAGCTCTCACATCATGCAAAAACGAACAAAAATCATTTTAGCGAGTTTATATCCGTGTGATAGGCATAAAATCACTAATTTTCTGATCTCAGCTCTAATACTACCCGTATAACTCGTCTATTGACTCAAGCAAAATAAAATTCACCTTGCTTTTGAATGTTGATATCTATAAAAACCTAATTATTATATTACCATGCTTTATATAGGAAGATTTTGGTTGTAATAAAAAAATTAAATAATGAGTGAATTTGTAAGATTTTAAGAAGTATGAATGAATATATGATGGTTGTACTAAAAGAGAAAACTTCCACTGCAAGGGGAGTCGAAGCCCGCGTCTATCCCAGAGGGAGATTAAACTCGCTAGTGAGCAATAGATAAACAAATTTCAGCTCTATAGAGAGCTGAAAACCAATATAAAAATATTGGCCTGTATCGACCCTAAACCAAGTCAGGCTGAAGTAACTCCAGGGTGGGTTTCCAGAGTTGGAATTCCTAATGTTCCTATTGTTAGAATACAGCGGTGGTGTATAGGGATTGGGAAAAATAGCAAGTAGCAATTGGAGTTGAAATAGAGCGAAATTTGTCTAATAATTTTTAGTTCTAACTATATTTCTACTACTTCCGCCTTTCTTAGTTTGATCAGATCGTACTTTCACGGGAGTGATTGGCTGGGCGCTGAGGCCGCGTGGATAGGATGGATATGTTGCCTAGCGTAATTGGGTGGACTGTTCTTACACACCGGTGTAGTGGTAGTAGTAGTAACAGTAGTAGTAATTAGGTGCAAATCTTCGCGAAAAAATGATGAGAAAGCGGCCGTTCAAGGTTGAGTATCTTCAACACAATTGCCAAATAACGCGGGAAAAGGAGAGGGAGAGAGAGAGAGAGAGAGAGAGAGAGAGAGAGAGAGAGAGAGAGAGTGCGAGAGAGAGAGAGGGGGAGAGAGAGAGCGCGCGCGAGAAAGAAAGCGAGAGGGGCGTGAGAGAGAAAGTTGAATGGTGGATCGTGGATGTATTAAATCAAAAAGACAGGCGGACGGCCAATGCGTAACGAATCGGAATGCAGATGTCGTGTAAGTACGAACATATGCCAACGACAGATGTTATCAGTTTTTATGCATTCTGACCCCCAAAAAAGTGGGTAGAATTTTGCTTGTGTGCCCCGAGGGGCTATGATTTCGAGAGAGGGAGCGAGAGAGAGAGAGAGAGAGAGAGAGAGAGAGAGAGAGGGGGAGAGAGAGAGAGAGTGAGACCAGAAATCAGTTCATTTACTGCTTTTTATTAACAATAAATATATTTGTGGAGGTTTTGCGGCTCGTATTTGGCTGTTCCTTGACCCCCGTTGAGGTCAATTCAATGTTGTTGGGCCTTCGCAGGAAGATAATCGTCAGAATTCTGAAATAATATCCATTACTTAGGACTGAATTTACCGGTTTTAGATTTGAGTATATTGAGTATTTAGTATTTGAGTATTTTTTTGGTAAATTGCGAAAAAATCCATGTGGTCCCCCCTTTACTCGTAAACCATCAAAACAAAAGTTTCAAAAAATCGTAGCAATTACACCACGTCCCTAAGCCTAACAAGGAGTGTCCTTTTGGTGTCATCGGCAAAACGATTCGAGACCCAGCTCATTCGATAGAGAATTGAATTCTGAACAAGACTGTGTTGTTCATTTTTGCGGAATGGTTGTCCCTGATTTTATAGAATTAAAAAACCAAACGCGAAACCTTAACAACTCGCTCCCCAGGCACGTATGTATGGGCGTCGCCGGCGGTTTTTTAATTTTATAAAATCAGGGACAGCCATTCCGCAAAAATGAACAACACAGTCTTGTTCAGAATTCAATTCTCTATCGAATGAGCGGGGTCTCGAATCGTTTTGCCGATGACACCAAAAGGACACTCCTTGTAAGCCTAAGCCAAGCCTAAGCCTAAGCCTAAGCCTAAGCCTAAGCCTAAGCCTAAGCCTAAGCCTAAGCCTAAGCCTAAGCCTAAGCCTAAGCCTAAGCCTAAGCCTAAGCCTAAGCCTAAGCCTAAGCCTAAGCCTAAGCTGAGGGTCAATCGTTGGCCTACTCACTAGGGAATGGTCTCCGCTCGGCCTCGAATTTCGGATTGAAAGTTAGCTCATCTTGTAGAGCTCGACGAGACGAATCGATTGATGTAACTTTTAGCTGCGGATACTGTAATACAACAAAGTTACAGCCCTTTAAAGTTTTTACACGACCTTCATAATCACTCCCCACGTGCCCTCCACCGTGGTCTGGTGGCCTAGTGGTGTAGCAGTGGGCGTGTGGGGAATCTAACGAGGGTTCGGACCCGCTCACGATTTTTATTTTTTGCTTTGCATGCCATTGGTGGGTCAATTCAAGGCCAATAAAATATAAAAGTTTTTTCATCGAATCGGGGGCACGATAGTGATTTTTAATGATCATTGCCCACCGGTTGAAACTTTATCAAAATTTTGGAGCCTAGAGCACCAGCCACTGGGCTCAAAAAAATTGTTTTTTTTGCCGAAGCCTCATTTTTATTGGCAGCACTTCCTAGTGCAGAAATGATGAATAAAAAGTTCTTCCCCGGCCTTCAGAACGCAAAAAGGAGGCTTTGGACCAAAAAGCAAAAAATAAAAATCGTGGGCGGGTCCGAACCCTCGTTAGATTCCCCACACGCCCACTGCTACACCACTAGGCCACCAGACCACGGTGGAGGGCACGTGGGGAGTGATTATGAAGGTCGTGTAAAAACTTTAAAGGGCTGTAACTTTGTTGTATTACAGTATCCGCAGCTAAAAGTTACATCAATCGATTCGTCTCGTCGAGCTCTACAAGATGAGCTAACTTTCAATCCGAAATTCGAGGCCGAGCGGAGACCATTCCCTAGTCAGGGGAAAGCTTTGGGAACCCCCTCCACACTAGTGGGCCAGGTGGGGGGCGGGTGCGAAGCAAGCAGAGTATTGATCGGAAGCGCCCGGCCCGTTTTTAAAAAATCCATGTGGTCCCCCCCTTTACTCGTAAACCATCAAAAATATAAGTTTCAAAAAATCCTAGCAATCCTAGCAACCCATCCAATTTTCAAGCCGATCGAATAAAACGCCGCCGAGATACGAAGGTTCCGCTTAGACCGTGACGCGGGTGGGCTAATTGCAACCTTAGGTGGTACCCCCCCACGTCGAACTCGATCTGGAAAAATGTTTTTGGAATCGTAATTTTAAGTGTTGTATATCAAATTGTAGAGGACGAGTTGCTTCAGGTGCGCCCGCGTTCCTCCTGAGCTGAGCGATCCACCGTAATCTTCGCAACCTCATACCCGCGAAACCAATCGGAGAACTAGATCCGTAAGAAATATAGATCCTTTAATTATATATTCAATTTTTCAAACTCATTTTCAAACCAAAAAAACGCGGAAGCCAGCAGCAAGACTTCAAAGATCTCGCGGAAGTCTTTGACACGAGGCATGGGAATAATGAAGGTATGTAAGGACTGGAGTACCAGTAATTTGCAGATAGCCGGGGATTCCAATAATTCACAACGGGTCCCATTTTTAGAAAGTACAAGTTACGAGCCTTTGGCGAAGCGGAAGCGGGGAAGTATTTAGGAAAACGTAGAACGACATCAAAGTCGAGGATACATGGGAATATACATATTTAGAGACACATATTTACGCGAATCTGTTTCAACTTTGAGTAAAATTCCTACAAACTACGTTGCTCAGTTTACTAGCTACGATTTGCGCCACTTTACAGCAGCGAAATGATTTTTTCAGGTATTTTTTACAAGGATTCGGAAAGGCGAGAATCGCGACTACACCAAGCTCCAACTGACGCTCAGCGCAGATCGCTTGCTAGAATCTCCCGTAGAAACCATAAACAAAGCGTTGTTTCGCACGTCGTTAGGTGTCGCGCGTAGCTATCCAGACCTAGCCACCCCGGGTATCGATTTTTTTTTCCGAACGCAGTCGATTTAGGAATTTTTTAACTGTCGTAATGGATTACAGGATGGGGACTACAGTGCTGTACACGTTAAATAATATTTCTTGTTATATCTTTTTCCGCAGCCCTTTACATGCATAACAATGCCTTGCCGATCCCTTTAAAGCTGCCGGCACCATAATCCCAAAAATTATTAGCTATTTATTATCTTGCACTATGCGTCGGGGATCCCCTGATGGTACTTGAGTGCTCCTGTACTGTATTTATCGTCATTTCCGGCTGCTTCGGACGGCGAAGGAAGATGATAGAGAGGATTCTAAACATAATATTGATTTAGGCTATGCTACGCTCCAGCGTACGCATTGTATGGTAGAAATAAAAATAGAGCAATTTGACCGACGGCCAGCCCGGCCAGCAAGGCGAGCTGTGGCCCGAGGAAAATGTGGATTAAGATCTGGAGGGCTTGGGAGAGTAGCGAGACCGAAATGTAGGAGCCAGAAGACCAGAGAAGCTGAAAAAATGGATTACGGAGGTTTTTCCTGACGGACAAGCATCTCGATATTTGAAATTCTTAGCTGTCACTCTCCCTCAAAAAGTCTTAAAACGAAAAACCTACCATTTTTGCCAAAAACATGGGCGATTTCGTACGCCTAGAAGCCGCAAAAGAGTGCTAAAAATCGCCAAATTTCAGAGGTCAAATTTTTATACCGTTTTCAGCTTCCTGTAAGCAAAAAAGTCCATTGCCGCCGATTTGGAGAGTAGTATATCTTCAAGGTAATACGGAAACGAGCCTAGACCAATGTGAAAAACACGAGCGAGTTGGAGGAATAGGGATAAGGTGTACGGTAGAATCAGCTGGAAGTAGGGGAACTTGAGGACATACGGGAAATATCGGCCGTTGAATGAGAGGGCGGTGAAGCGGCTGAAGCGTAAAAATTAAAGTTATGCTGCATAGGCTTAGGCTTGGGATATCTCTCGCTCTCTCGCTCTGTCTTTCTCTCTCTCGCCATCTCTCTCACTCTCGCTCACTTTCTCTCTCTCTCTCTCTCTCTCTCTCTCTCTCTCGCTCTCTCTCCCTTTGCCTCTCTCACCCCAACGACACAAAATATTGTGCCAGACGGATCCCAGTGGATAGCGTCATCAGGTTGTCCCACAGCGTTGACCCGAAGAAGAGTACTTGCACAAAAATCGGGATCAACGAGGTCAGACCGGTGGCCGTGCAGATGTTGACCAGAACACTAAAACAAGACATTAATATTAGGTTTAAAAAATACAATAATTATTAAAAAATTGTGTATGCTATCATATTTAAGGAAATTGCTCACATTCCGCCAAACAAAAACATCTGGCTCAACGACATCATGAAGCGGCCGAACGCCTCGGAGATGAGAAGAAGCCTGAAAATTACTTCAGTACCAATTTTACACTTGAAAACATGCAAAAAAAATAGTTTTAAAGGATAAATTACAATTGCAGTTTTTACCATCCTAATGCCGTTAAACCTAAAAATTACTCACCGAACCGGCCATACAATTTTACGATTTATCGCCGTTAAATATATAGCTATCGGATTCGATATAATGGATATAAATTGGATCTAAACGAACGTACGCTATAAACCCAATTCCATTACCATGACGGTCGTATTGTTATATAGAAAATTGACCCAAAAGGTCTGTGTCCGATCATCCAGATACACATTGCTGACGACGGGTAACTGTAGCTTTGTGATAGTTGAGATCACGAAGAAGGCGGCTAAAGGAATGTGACGTAGTTCCGGAGATACCTTACCAAATATCACCAAAGTCAACGATAAAACCTCATAGATTTCAGCGTATTTTCGCAGGCTGCTCCGCATGTTTTCGCGGCAAATGTGAAGAATTTGGGGGGAGCAACATCGGTTGCTGCTCAAATTTGCTCCCACGGGTGTTTAGGTTGGTTACCAGGAAAGTTACCTCGTGTTGGTGAAGGAGCAAAGAGCGCACTTTATATTTTGTGGCTCTTCGCTTCCTGGTACCATGTGGTACACGTTTATTGATGTATTACGCACTAATGGGAACGAGGAAACGGAAGTTGGGGGTTGAAAATTTGTGCTAACTCAAAGGGCTTTAGAAGCAGGAACTTGTGCATTATTGGGGGTACGTCAGAACACAGCCAGAGACGGTTTTATCTAGCTCGAAAATCGACGCGGCAAGCCCAGCTCGGGGGCTTCGCTTCGACTCAACATTCGCAAGCCGAATTCTCGCCAAACTTCCGCTAAAATCCGAAAGTGTTTATTTTTCGGCACGGTCTGCACCTTGCTGGGAATCAGGAACTGTTTCTTGGCGTGCCTGTCGCCTAAAATAATTCGTTAATTCAATTTTTCACCAGGTATCCCGTGGTCTTGAAAGTAGAATTTCTCACTTGCAAATTTCCTCTTAAAAATCCCACGCAAATCTAGGCCAATTAGTGAGGATTTTTTGAGGGAAAAGCACAGTTCAGTGGGAGAGTGAGAGGGGAGCAAAGTTGTCTTTAAAACGTAGAGCTAAAATGATTAGCTTGAGCTTAGGCTTAGGCTTAGGCTGAGTTGGCCAAGTCACGGAAATCTATCAATATTTATTCTCCGCCGGCGAAACATTCACTTAACCATATTTCGAGGCGAAAAGGGTTTAGAAAACTTGAAACACTGTTTAAAATGTTAAAATTTGGCCGAAAATAGCTCGTTTTTGATCGAAAATCTATATTTTTTTGTATTTTTCTAATACAAATTTGCTAAGTATTACTCATAGAGACATTAAAAAAGCAGCTTAAAACACTCCTTCCACGTATATTAGAAAATTTGCCCTAACTAGGGAATGTTTTGGGGCGGACATCGGACCTAGCTATGTGAATTGGTGCATCTTGCAGAGCTCGACGAGACGAATCGAATGATGTAACTTTTAGCTGCGGATACCTTTTTTAATAAAGTTACAGCGGTATAAAGTTTTTGCCGATACCTTCATAACCCCTCCCCACACCCCAACCGCCGTGCTCTGGTAGTCTAGTGGGTTAGTGGTCGGCGTCCGGGGATGGTGACGAGGGTACGGATCCGCTCACGATTTTTATTTTTTGCTTTTTGGTCGAAAGCTTCGATTTTGCAACCCGAAGGACTACATTAACTTTTTTTCATTTTTCGAATCATATCCCCCATTAAATAAACATAAGCGGAACACAGAGGATTTTTCGAGCTATAGTCATGGCTTGGTCATGGTGAGAATTGGTGTGGGTGAAACTCCAAAACACCAATGAATACTGTCACCAACTTCTTTGGTGTGGGTGCTGGAGATAAAAATTGAAAAAAAAAGTTAATGTCGTCCTTCGGGTTGCAAAATCGAAGCTTTCGACCAAAAAGCAAAAAATAAAAATCGTGAGCGGATCCGTACCCTCGTCACCATCCCCGGACGCCGACCACTAACCCACTAGACTACCAGAGCACGGTGGTTGGGGTGTGGGGAGGGGTTATGAAGGTATCGGCAACAACTTTATACCGCTGTAACTTTATTAAAAAAAGGTATCCGCAGCTAAAAGTTACATCATTCGATTCGTCTCGTCGAGCTCTGCAAGATGCACCAATTCACATAGCTGGGTCCGATGTCCGCCCCAAAGCATTCCCTAGTAAGGGAAAGTAGAATCCCGGAAATCCCGAAAAAATGGCTTCGTTTAACCATACTAGCATTTCTCAACTTATTAAATAACCAGCGGGGGAGGAGCCGCTTCGCGACTCTCCCCCGCTGGACCCCGTCTAGGCCCTATTAATCGGGCGCCCTTCCACATACTGTTACCCTGAAGAAAAAAAAACAAAATTCTCATGCAAACCTCTTTGTATTGGCATTCGGCGCAAGCTTGAACTGCTAGTCGGTTATTAGGCCTGCGGCGCATGTTTGATCGGCTAGGTCGCTACCTCATCCTGCGCCCAAGCTTGAGGGATTAGCTTTCCTTTTCGGCCTGCGGCGCCAGCTTGAGCGGTTTGCTTCGAGATAAAGCCTGCGGCGCAAGCTTGATCGGCTACCTCCTTCTTTAAGCCTGCGGCGCTAGCTAGTGCGGCTGGCTTCGTTCTAAAGCCTGCGGCGCAATTTTGAACGGCTAGCTTCGTTCTAAAGCCTGCGGCGCTAGCTTCTACGGCTAGCTTCGTTCTCAAGCCTGCGGCGCTAGCTTGTACGGCTAGCTTCGTTCTAAAGTCTGCGGCGCAATTTTGAACGGCTAGCTTCGTTCTAAAGCCTGCGGCGCTAGCTTCTACGGCTAGCTTCGTTCTCAAGCCTGCGGCGCTAGCTTGTACGGCTAGCTTCGTTCTAAAGTCTGCGGCGCAATTTTGAACGGCTAGCTTCGTTCTAAAGCCTCCGGCGCTAGCTTCTACGGCTAGCTTCGTCCTAAAGCCTGCGGCGCTAGCTTGTACGGCTAGCTTCGTTCTAAAGTCTGCGGCGCAATTTTGAACGGCTAGCTTCGTTCTAAAGCCTGCGGCGCTAGCTTCTACGGCTAGCTTCGTTCTCAAGCCTGCGGCGCTAAGCTTGTACGGCTAGCTTCGTTCTAAAGTCTGCGGCGCAATTTTGAACGGCTAGCTTCGTTCTAAAGCCTGCGGCGCTAGCTTCTACGGCTAGCTTCGTTCTGAAGCCTGCGGCGCTAGCTTGTGCGGCTAGCTTCGTTCTAAAGCCTGCGGCGCTAGCTTGTGAGGTTAGTTTCATACTTAAGCCTGCGGCGCAAGCTTGAGCCTCCTTAGCCTGCGGCGCAGTTTGAACGGCTAGCTCTGCCTTTGGGCCCGCGGAGCTAGCTTGCCCGGCTGACTTCCTTCCAAAGCCTGCGGCGCCAGTTGCAGAGGCTAGCTTCATTCTTTAGCCTGGGGCGCAGGTTTGAGCGACTAACTTCATAATAACGCTTCTCTACACCAACGCCCTTCGAAATCAACTTTCCGCTCAAAAATCAAAACAATTACTATCCCCGGGAACCGAACCTCCGATGGATAGATTGGCAGGCTGCCGCGCTAACCACTACACCATGCAACGATTGAGGACGCGCGCGCGGTCCCCCTTTTATGCCTCGAGGGGACTGCTCCGGGGAGGGAAGGGAAGGCAGAAGAGGCAAATCCAAAGAGACGACCACATTCGCGCGTGCAAGTGTCAAGAATGAGAAAATTTCTATTTTTTCACATTATGCAAATTACCCCCAAAAATGAATAAAACCGGCTTTAACTTTGTAAACTTGTATTTTATCGAAAATCTGAGAACGTCATCGGAAACAGAAGGGTCGATTCCCCCGGGTGACGGAAAATTGGGGCATTTTATGCACGGAAGGCCCCTCCAATCCGGGCCTCGAAAGTGACATCCACACACACACACACACACACACACACACACACACACACACACACACACACACACACACACACACACACACACACACACACACACACACACACACACACACACACACACACACACACACACACACACACACACACACACACACACACACACACACACACACACACACACACACACACACACACACACACACACACACACACACACACACACACACACACACACACACACACACACACACACACACACACACACACACACACACACACACACACACACACACACACACACACACACACACACACACACACACACACACACACACACACACACACACACACACACACACACACACACACACACACACACACACACACACACACACACACACACACACACACACACACACACACACACACACACACACACACACACACACACACACACACACACACACACACACACACACACACACACACACACACACACACACACACACACACACACACACACACACACACACACACACACACACACACACACACACACACACACACACACACACACACACACACACACACACACACACACACACACACACACACACACACACACACACACACACACACACACACACACACACACACACACACACACACACACACACACACACACACACACACACACACACACACACACACACACACACACACACACACACACACACACACACACACACACACACACACACACACACACACACACACACACACACACACACACACACACACACACACACACACACACACACACACACACACACACACACACACACACACACACACACACACACACACACACACACACACACACACACACACACACACACACACACACACACACACACACACACACACACACACACACACACACACACACACACACACACACACACACACACACACACACACACACACACACACACACACACACACACACACACACACACACACACACACACACACACACACACACACACACACACACACACACACACACACACACACACACACACACACACACACACACACACACACACACACACACACACACACACACACCACACACACACACACACACACACACACACACACACACACACACACACACACACACACACACACACACACACACACACACACACACACACACACACACACACACACACACACACACACACACACACACACACACACACACACACACACACACACACACACACACACACACACACACACACACACACACACACACACACACACACACACACACACACACACACACACACACACACACACACACACACACACACACACACACACACACACACACACACACACACACACACACACACACACACACACACACACACACACACACACACACACACACACACACACACACACACACACACACACACACACACACACACACACACACACACACACACACACACACACACACACACACACACACACACACACACACACACACACACACACACACACACACACACACACACACACACACACACACACACACACACACACACACACACACACACACACACACACACAGTTACACGCCAAAATTATATAAGGTAGGATTTTCTAAACATTACCCCAACGAGACAAAATACTGTGCCAGGCGGATACCAGTCAATAAAACGAGCAAATACTTCCAAAGCGCCGTGCCTAACATCAGGGGTTGAGAAGCGAAAGCCTTCCACGACTTGTCATCTGATTCCAAGAAGATGCCGCCCAGAATTCTGCAAGAATTTCTAGCTAAAGAAAGACGATCTTACATTCCGATTTCCACGATTACTTGGCTCAACGACATCAAGGTGCGGCCGACTACTTCAGAGATTAAAATTAGGCTAAATATATTTTAGGCCGTTTAAACAAAAATCCTACTTTAAAATGTGTATAATCTCAGTCTTCAAAGTTTATAAAACGTCATAAGATGTTCTGAACCTACCGAACCGGCCACACAAGTTTCCGATGCACCACGATAAGATAGGGAGCGATCGGGTTCGTCAGTGGGGAAATAAAGTGCATCTCATTTTATTAATCTGCTTTTTTATACTATTTACTATTCTCTACAACTTCTTAAATCAGCAGAACAACCATTTAAATCTGGCTAATCCAGACCTAATCATTAAAACATTACCGGGGACATTGTATGTGTATAAATTATCATCATCCAAAAGAATTGCGTACTAATTAATGTCCATCGAAATCGGCTTAAAGATTGTTCCCAAATTTCCCACGCAAACTGGGGCCGTCTCCCGGTTTTTGGACCAAAGAGTTTGTCCTTTCGATTGCACCTAAATTTCGATTCGGATAAAGACATTAATTCATCCAAACCAAGTCCATAAAGTGCTTTCAGCCCCCGGAAATACAAAAAAACACTCTATTTTGTACATAATACTGTACATTAACTAAAATGTAGAGTTAGTAGAAAAAGGCGCACAGCTAAAAGGCACTCGTATATAGCAGGGTACGGCTAGAAAGTCACAATCGAAGCGAAAAAAGCCAAAATTTAGATAGAAAATTAGGAAAATGGCAATGTGGTTATTACAACGAGGTGTCGATAGAAACATTGCAAGGGCGGTCATGACAGAGGGTTTCTTGGCAAGCCATTAAAGTACCAGTTACACTATAACAACATTACATATCCAACCAGGGGTAACAGGACATTGTCGAAATTCTCGATGTACGCTTCGATGAAGGTGAGAACGATCGAGCAGGCGGCGCGATAGGCCAGGGATGGGATCTAGACAAGTGGAAGCTAATGTTTTCAAAAATGTCTTACCGGTTGAGCACAGAGCGGGGCCAACGCTGTGGAGCATAGAAAAACGGAGGCGGCCATGAACATCGAGCCGACGTAGGTCTTATTCCTTCTAAAGAAAAATTATAGGAAAGAGAAATTTGCATTTACCCAGGCCATTTTTGCTGTCCGTAGAGGTAACCGCCAATAGCTGCCATCGAGTCGCCAACCTAAAGAACGTAATTTAAAGTATTTTTTTAGTCTTAATCGCTTACAAACGACGTTAAAAAGTAAAGCTCACCACAACTGTCAAAATCCCGGCCAAATGTCTCATTTGAAAAGTTCGGGGCTGCGTCAGCGGGTCAAGGAAGAGTGGGCAAAACACGCCGAAGAGTAGGTACATTGGAGTCATCAAGACTTTCTAAGATCAGGATCTTATTAGAAAGCGAAACCGTACGCCGTCCTGCTTGTCCTTGAAGATCAGGAACAGGCTGTCGAGGCCGGTTGACCAGGGCGGCACTTGGAAGTAGCGGAGGACCTACAAAAGATGGTGGCCATTAGAAAGCTAATACCTCAAAGCACACAAAAATACACAGCCACAAGTAGCCGCACAGCCAGGTGAAACGAGGTTCGTAGTAGATGCCGCTCAGGTAGATTAGGCCGATGACGAGGTGGAAGAACTTTCTGAAAACGTATATATTTTTTATTAAACCCAGTGAATCAGATCAAGCTACCTGACTTCTAAGCTTACCTATGCATTGTATTCGACATGTTTTGACTTGAAACTATGCTTGAAAACTGGATAGCAACGAACACGGCCGCAGACCAACCAAACAATATCCAGAGTCTAAAAGGACTTAAAGGAGACGTTCAAAACATACCTGGCCTCGGTCGACTCAAATACAATCTCGTAAAAATGCGCCGGCAACTGCAGCAAGCTAATGTGAAGCGTGTGAGCGTAGATGGACATTGCCGTGCCGACAACCTAAACTACCCCTTAGAATTTAACAGCTATCTACTCACTAAAACCAGGACTCCATTGATTAGCACTGGCTTAGCTGACGCCGCTGCAGAGAGGGCGACAAAAGAAGCGGAGGCTATTACTGCTATCTAAAAGAGAAACGGGTTTATTAAATTTCGTAAAATTACCCAATGCAGCGGCCCATAATCGGCTGGCATTTATGAACATAGGGGCGAGTAGACACCTGAAGAGCGGTTTATAAGATCGATGATTAAAAAAGTCACAGCAGGCTGGAAAAAAGTGCGCGGCAAACAAAATCCGCGGGAGAGAAAGCTTGTTTTCGCGGCCAATCAAAAGATCGTCAACAACTTTGAGTGCAACTAGAGACCAGCGCCATCGAGATACACGATAAATTGCTGCAAAACGACTAGTCGCAGCCCCGTTCAAAGTCCCAGCGCCAGATTTCATGATGTAAGGCGCAAACAGACTACAAAGCACCGTTGAACCTACGCATCTTATCAGCAACCACAAGCCGACCAAGCAAGATAAGAAATGAAGAAGCCAGCGAAGTTTCTATCAAGCCATTCTCTCACTTCCCCATATAATGTGCACGATTTTCGATCGTATTATGTAATTCGGTTAAAAGAGCAATTGGTTTATCCTCAATCAACAAACAAAAAAGATCAACAAGGCAATGAGATCAATTGAAAATTTTTTTAATTATCCGTCAAATTAGTCGACTTCCTCGATGGTCGGTCCTCCGGCGGCTCCGGCGCCACCAGGGGCTCCTCCGGGGGCACCACCGGGCGCGCCACCGGCTCCTTGGTAGAGTCGGGTGATGATCGGGTTGCACACGGCCTCCAAGTCCTTCTGCTGGTGCTCGAACTCGTCCTTCTCGGCGGTCTGGTTGGAGTCGAGCCACTTGAGCACCTCGTCGCACTTGGTCTCGATCTTCTGGCGATCCTCCTCGGAAAGCTTGGACTTGAGCTGCTCATCATCGAGCGTCTGCTTCATGTTGAAAGCATACGACTCAAGTCCGTTCTTGGCTCCGATGCGGTCCTTCTGGGCGTCGTCGTCGGCACGGTACTTCTCGGCATCGGCGACCATACGCTCGATCTCTTCCTTGGAGAGACGGCCCTTGTCGTTGGTGATGGTGATCTTGTTGGACTTTCCGGTCGACTTGTCGGCGGCGTGGACATTCAGGATACCGTTGGCGTCAATGTCGAAGGTGACCTGGAAAAGTTTGATTAGGATAAATTTTTCTGAAAAGTGCCAATAAAGCGCAACATACAACGAAAAGCAACGTACCTCAATCTGGGGCACACCACGGGGCGCCGGCGGGATTCCGGAGAGCTCGAATTTGCCGAGCAGGTTGTTGTCCTTGGTCATGGCGCGCTCGCCCTCGAAGACCTGGATGAGCACACCGGGCTGATTGTCGGCGTAGGTGGTGAATGTCTGCGAGGTCTTGGTGGGAATAGTGGTGTTGCGCTTGATCAGAGCAGTCATCACACCGCCAGCGGTCTCGATACCTAAAAATAAAAGTAAGTTACTGCAAAAAAACCAGAAAAAGTTATGAATTCCAAACTTACCGAGCGAGAGCGGGGCAACGTCGAGGAGGAGAAGATCCTGCACGGTCTCGGACTTGTCTCCGGAGAGGATGGCGGCCTGGACGGCAGCTCCGTAAGCGACAGCCTCATCGGGGTTGATAGACTTGTTGAGCTCCTTGCCGGAGAAGAAGTCCGAGAGGAGCTTCTGGACCTTCGGGATACGGGTTGATCCTCCGACGAGGACGATGTCGTGGACGGACGACTTGTCCATCTTGGCGTCACGGAGCGACTTCTCGACGGGGTCCATGGTAGAGCGGAAGAGATCGGCGCACAGCTCCTCGAAACGGGCACGAGTGATGTTGGTGTAGAAGTCGATACCCTCGTAGAGAGAATCGATCTCGATCGAGGCCTGAAAAACAAACATAGAGCCGAATGAAAAAAATCAAAAACAGCAAAGGTGATTAAATTTACCTGCGACGACGAAGAGAGGGTCCTCTTAGCGCGCTCGCAAGCAGTGCGCAGACGGCGGAGAGCGCGGGCATTGGAGGCAAGGTCCTTCTTGTGCTTGCGCTTGAACTCGGCGATGAAGTGGTTGACCATGCGGTTGTCGAAATCTTCTCCTCCAAGATGAGTGTCTCCGGCAGTCGACTTGACTTCGAAGATTCCGTCCTCAATGGTGAGGATGGACACATCGAAAGTGCCGCCGCCAAATCGAAGATGAGGACGTTGCGCTCGCCGCTGGCCTTCTTGTCAAGTCCATAGGCGATGGCGGCAGCCGTGGGCTCGTTGATAATTCGGAGCACGTTGAGGCCAGCGATGGCTCCAGCATCCTTGGTGGCTTGACGCTGAGAGTCGTTGAAGTAGGCTGGGACAGTGACGACCGCATCTTTGACGGTTGATCCAAGGAAGGCCTCGGCAGTCTCCTTCATCTTGATGAGAACCATGGAGGAGATCTCTTCAGGGGTGAAGGTCTTGGTCTCGCCCTTGTAGTCGACCTCGATCTTGGGCTTTCCGCCTTCAGCGGAGACGACCTTGAAGGGCCAGTGCTTCATGTCGGACTGGACGGCAGAGTCTTCGAACTTGCGGCCAATCAATCGCTTGGCGTCTAAAACAAAGTAAAGATAAAGCAATACGATTCTTACCGAAGACTGTGTTGTGCGGGTTCATGGCGACCTGTTTCTTGGCGGCATCTCCGATGAGGCGCTCGCTGTCTGTTGAAGGCCACATACGAGGAGTGGTGCGGTTTCCTAAACAAACAGTTTAACACAGCAGTCTAAGACGGGACTCGAATCTCGGGTAACTATTGCAGGCGTTCCGGAACTGAACCCGGAAGGCAAGGGCGAAAAGGGTTGTGAAACGCGGGCTTGTTTGCCCAAACACCCGGGGCCAACGCACTTTGGGCCCAGACAGAAGGCTTATCTCAGCCTCAAGCGTTGTCGCGGGCCAAAAACTCAACAAAAATAGCTGTCGCGGTACCAAAATCAGGAAGATTTAAAAATCTACCTTGATCATTGGCGATGATCTCGACCTTGCCGTGCATGAAGACACCGACGCATGAGTAGGTGGGTGCCGAGACTCAATTCCGACGGCGTTGTGCTTGGTAGCCATTTCTTGCTATCTGGTGTAGTTGAGTTTATCTGGAAAGGAAGAGTTGGGTACGAAAAGAAACTGATAAAATTGGAAAGGCTAGAAAAGAGGAATAACGAGGATTGGAAAAGTATTCCCGCAGCCTGAATGTGAAAGGGCAGGGGAAATACTAAAATGAAAGTAACAAAGAATAAAAAGAAATCAAAAAAGTTAGCTGCTGTTTTAGGCCAAGAAAATGGGCAGTTTGCGAGGTCAGGGTCGACAAATGGGGCGGCAAGCGGGAAGCACACATTCGAAAAGTGGCCCCACTAGTCCAGACTGGCACAAGAGACGAGGGGCGGGGTTTGCGAGGGCATGGAAGGTTCGGGAAGCAGAAATTTCGCCGCGAACGTTCCACATCGACCTGGGAATTACCGTTGCGTCAGAAATCGTTTGGGGACCCGGGCTTGGTCGCGTAAAGTGTTGCATCACGGAATTTGGCTTTCGAAAAGTCATAAAATTGGTGATAAATTTTGAAATTTTAGACGCGAAAATTTTAGACATTTTTTGCAGAAAATTGAATTCGAAACCAGAAATTTCGAAAATTTTCAAAATCGTTGTGGGACCCGGGCTACGGTCGCGTAAAGTGTTGCATCCCGGAATTGACCGGTCGAAAAACTTCCTAAATTGGTGCTAAC